>JBDJHY010612028.1:0-16350 GCA_039654485.1 Withania somnifera | reverse complement strand
TTTGGGCCTAAATGGAGTCGATACACATGAAACAAATATACAAATTGCATGGAAACAATATTCCAGATCAATGACATAGAAAAAATTTCAACCCGAGGATGTTTTGATGAAATATTGACCAAAGTCAACACTTCGCCAAAATCCAACTTTCCAATCAAGAACTCAAAATGACCCAGATTGATCTGAAACCCGAAAGAGCAACTCATCTAACCCAAACTCGACATTCTAGAGCTTCTGCCACAATGGATTTTTCAATCTGAGGTTTCGATCAAAATATGACTATCCAAGCTCAGACAAAGCACAAAATCTCGTAAAATCTACATCAAAGCTTCTGAACTCAAACCAATAACCCAACTAGACTAAAATTTACATTCTTGAGCTAACAGAACTTTTAGAATTCGATTCTGATATTATTTACATAGGATTAAAGTCAATGGTTTTAATACTAAAGGCTCGAACAAAGGTAAACGGGCATAACAACAACAAGAAAAATCCGGGAACTGAACTACCAATTTTGATAAGTCTCAAGTGACTTAGGGTCGTTATAAGAAAGCTCTAAAATGTAAGAAAATGTAAAATCGCAAAAATAACCAAAAAGGTAATTACATAAACCTTACTTGATATTAATGACCCAGCAGATTTGTGTCACGACCCTAATCTCAGGTCATGATGGTGTCTAAAACCCTCCTGTACACAAGACTAACCCTATAGCCCAGAGCTACGCGCAATAGGCTATAAATTCTCAGAATAACCAATGCAACAATGGAAAGCATAAACAGTACATAATAATGGAAGCCAAAAGGAAATCATACAAAAGCCCAAATCCTAAAACCTGTGTTAGAGACATGTAGAGCTACTACAAAAAATTATAAAAGATACAAAATACAAATCTCCTGTAAAAGATAATACAATGCAGAGCTGTTGTGGACCGAATAAAGCAAGTCGGAGTCAAGAAAATTACGGTCGACATAGAATGTAAAGCTCACCATAATCTTTCCAACTCAGCTAGGTCTACTCTGCACAATCATGAAGTCTCTAATAACCCCTCCCGATATGTTCACCATGAAAAAGGTACAGAAGTGCAGCATGAGTACCAAGCAAGGTACCTAGTAGGCATAATCGGCTGATTGGGTTAAAATATAATGCGAGTATTAGAGCGAGGAAGTAAAACAGGTTGATAATGGAAAAGAAATAGTAAATAAAGTGGTAAAATTATTAATAAGCAGAGGAGTAAGATATCGAATGTACCAGTATAGAACTATAGGAACTAAACATGGTAGATACAGGCTACAGAGTTCGAAATTCGAAACACAAAACGAAGTAAGGGAACATACCTGTACTCCAGCTCAGTCAAACTCCACTAATCAGGATTCCATATACGCAAGGACCACGAATAATGATCGACTAGAAGAATACCAAATGCGGAAAAAGAAGTAAAACCACCGCCGTCTCATACCACCGGTAAGTACAACAGCACAGCAAAACCTACCAAGCACCCTATCCCACCTATAAGCACAATAACATAGAAAAACCCACTGTCACTCCCCTCTTAAGCCCGATGAGCACACACCATACCTAAAGAAATATACAGGGACAAAGGAAAGTAAAGTAGAATAGTATCAACCTCGGGCACACAGCCCTATTAGTGCCAGTAACAACATCAGACACACACACCCTACCAGTGTCAATAATAACATCGGACACACACCGTCTATCAGTGTCAATAAAAAAACAAGGGCCCAGCACTTTAGTGCTAGTAACAGTCCAAATAGTAAATATACAGGGGTATCAGTACAACATCATCAATAAGATAAATAACAACAAAACTGGAAAGTAAGTGGAGTCTACGATCAGGCAAATGCCACCAGCTAAGAGATCATCTTACCTTACTCGTCGCATAATAGCTAAAATAGTTCCTAAGGTCAGTGGCCTCAACACGGTGGCCAGGACCTGAAAAGGCAACCTTTCACCCTCTATGCCCTCTCTTGGGCCCCTGAAATCCAATAAGATATCAACTGAGAAACGAGGATCAACCTAAATAACCCAGCCCACACTGCTAGCCATATCACAAGCAAAATAATATCAACCTGATCTAAAATGCACAAAATAAACCTAGCTTACCTGGACGCCTACGAAAATCCCCAAAGTGTGCACACCGTGGATCTGAAGCTCCAATATTGTCAATACCACCCGAAACTAAACAAATACAAGTCCAGGGATCAAGCTATGAACAATAAGACACATATTTTAATTATAAACCTAGGCCGAGAAGTGGACCCACAACCCAAAAATACAAACTAAATATACCAACACGTAGCCCTCAGTTCGGGGGACTCGTGACCTGAAAATAAGCTTAAGATGATATCAAATAGAAGGGTAAAACAAGGTCTAAAGTAACTAACTAATAAAACACTCTGCATAATTAAAGAAAAGGTAAATAACAAGAATTACCCAAAAATAAGCACCATAAACTCCCACACAGCTCCCCGCAACTCCCTACAACTTAGAACACTCAAAAACCAGCTCACACCCGTAGATAGAAACTAAAAAATAAAACTCAAATGCTAGAAATAAAAGGAGTGATGCCCTATTTATAGAGGGTAGGGAGATGTTGGGGTGAATCTTTCTAGGGCAGCCCTTGGGCGCAAGCATAACCTCACCAGGGCAATCCCCAACCCGCTGGAGCAAAATGGGAAAAACTCCCTGGTGTCTAAAACAAATATCCAGAGTCCAATTCCAACAAACCAAAAGTGCATTTTGGGTAGAAAAAATTCCATGGACTTAATGGACCATCTGAGGTTGTTTCATCAAAAAGACCCCAAGGTCAAAAGGATACAAAAGGAGCCTAAATAAGTACTTCCACAAACCTACTCAAAACAAGATCGGGCACCCCGGGAAGCAAACCAATGGCTTAACTAGCCCAAAATAGACATTTTAAAGCTGACGGAGTCGACAAAATCCGATTCGATGCTCCAATCATCAAAAGACTACCTATGTTGCAAAATGGAATTCGGATGGGTTGAATTTCAACAAAACAAGCCAAACTCAATACGTAAAGCCCAGGGCATAAAGTTAAGGTCCATCTATTACAAATTCGGTATCTCAGAGGTAACGAAACTATTAGAATTCTATTTCAAGTGCATTTACTACTATTTAACTCTCGAATTCCACTATTTCAAAATTAAACTTCAAAATAGGGAAAATGAGATAATTAGCAAATGAGTCACCAAGGTATCGAGCAACTAGTCCCAGAAAGTCATAACCAACTTAGGGAAACTACCAAACAGCTCTAAGCATAGGAAAAGATGAAATGTAAGGAAATGACCAAACGGGTCATTATAGCATCCACCACTAAAAAGGACTTTCGTCCTCAAAAGTCAAGGAAGGAGTAGTACCTGAAGGCTCAAAAAGATACAGATATGGGCCCCGTATATCACTCTATATCTCCCGGGTAGCCTCCTCAACTGGTCGATGTGCCCAACGAACCTTCACTACTAGAATCTCCCTGGACTTGTGCTACCTCACATCTCCGGCTATAATAGCCTCAGGCTCCTCAATGTAGGTTAGAGTGCCATCAATCTGCATATCCTCTCCATGAAGGACATCGGACAAGTCCGGTATATAGTGGCGGAGCATTGACACATTAAAAACTTGATGAACTATAGCTATCTCAGGTGGCAAGGCAAGTCTGTTGGAAACCTCTCCAACTCTCTGCAAGATCTTGTACTGCCTAATAAATCTAGGGCTAAGCTTGCCTCACCTACCAAATATCATAATGCCCTTAAAATGCGAGACTCTAAGAAAGACCAAGTCACAAATGCTAAACTCTAGGGACTGAAGCCTGCGATCTGTGTAGGACTTCTACCTACTTTAGGATGCCCGCAACCGATCCTGAATAAGTATGACCTAATCTATAGTATCAAAGAGCCAATTAGAACTTTGAAGTCGAACCTCGCCACCACTAAACCAACCAATGAGCGATCTACAATGCTTACCATACAAGGCCTCAAATGGAGCCATCTGGATACAAGAGTGGTAGCTGTTATTATACAAGAACTTTGCCAATGCCAAGTGCTTGTCCCAACTACCTCCAAAATAAAAAATACAGGTATGCAACATATCCTTAAGTACCTGAATGGTCTTCTCGGACTGTTTATCTGACTGGGGGTGAAAAGATGTACTCAAATCAACCAATATACCTAACTCTCGCTGAATTAACCTCCAAAACCATTAGGTAAACTGTGTGCCCTAATCAGATATGATAGACACCGGTACCCCATGAAGTCTAACCACCTTACAGATATATAACTCAGCTAACCTCTGCATCTCAAGTCAAATGAGTTGGTAGGAAGTGAGCTAACTTGGTCAATCAATCCACAATGACCCATATGCAATCAAACCCTCTAGAAGTATGGGAAGCCCTGTGATGAAGTCCATAATAATCTGCTCCCGTTTCCACTCAGGGATAGGGAACCTCTACATCTCACCATCCGTCCTCTGGTGTTTGAACTTTACCTACTGATATTTCAAACACCAAGATACAAAGGATGAAATAGACCTCCTCATACCTTACCACCAGTAAAGTTGCTTAAAATTGCAATACATCCTCAAAACACCCAGATGGATAGAGTACCTGGAGCTGTGGGCATCGCACAACAAAGTCTAAATTAAGTCACCAACCCTCAAAATTGCAAGGAAGCCATCAACCCATAATACACCATCAGCATCTATGCTGGCCCAATCAAAATCACCTGATAAGACCCTCTCCTCAACTAAACTAGACGTGGGTCCTTATATTGGAACTGTTGAATCTGGTCAATCAAGGACGATCTGGGCTCCATATAGGCAATGACTTGCTCTAGCACTGAATGATCCATCCTAATCATCATGCTGGCCAAGAACTACATATCCCGAGCTAGTGGTCTCTTAGAAATGGGTCCTACAGCTAGGCTACCCATACTCACCATCTTCTGACTCAAGGCGTTGACAACCACTTTACCCTTGCTCGGATGGTAGAGGATAGTCAAGTAGTAGTCCTTTAGGAGCTCAAACCACCTCCGCTGCATTAAATTAAGCTTCTTTTGACTCATAAAGGACTACAAACTATGGTGATCCATGAATACATTGTAGTGAACCCCATATAGGTAATGCCTCCAGATCTTAAGTGCGAAAACTACCTCCACCAACTCCAAATCATGGGTAGGGTAGTTGTGCTCATTATTCGTTAGCTGCATCAATGAATACGCTATAACATGGCCCTGCTGTATCAGAATACAACCTAGACCAGCACTCGATACATCATAATACATAGTAAACAGCTAGCCTTCAATGGGTAGAACAAGCACCAAAGCAGTAGTCAGTAACTCCTTTAGCCTAAAAAAGATGGCCTCACACTCAGCTAACCACTGGAAGGGCACATCGTTCCATGTCAGTCTGGTCAAGGAGGCTGCAATGGAAGAGAAACCCTGAACAAAGTGATGATAATACCCTGCTAACCCTAAGAAGCTATGAATCTCTGTGACTGACGTAGGTTGAGGCTAATCACAAACTGCTTTAACCTTAGCCAGATCAATATTGACGCAGGCACCCGATACCATATGTCCAAAAAATGATACAAAATCTATCCAAAACTCATACTTTAAGGAACTTAACATAGAGTCAATCAATCCTCAAAGTCTGCAACGTAATCCTCAGGTGTCCCTCATGCTCGGCTCGACTCTGCGAGTAGACTAGTATATCATCGATAAAGACAATCACAAATGAATTTAGATAAGGACAAAACACCCGAGTCATCAGATCCATGAAAGTTACAGGAAATTAGTCAGCCCAAATGACATCACCAAAATCTTGTAATGCCCATATCTTATTTGAAAAGCTATCTTCAGGATATCTTTAGCCCGAACCTAGTGGTAGCCAGACCTCAGATAAATATAAAAGAACATCGTGGCTCCCTGAAGCTGATCAAATAAATTACCGATGCACGGTAGAGGATACGTATTCTTAATAGTGACCTTGTTCAACTACCTATAATCAATGCACATAAGCAGGGACCCCTCCTTCTTCTTAACAAACAATACTGGGGCACCCCACGATGATACACTAGAATGGTAAAACCACTGTCAAGCAAGTCCTGCAGCTGAACACTCAACTCATGAAGCTCAACTGGTGTCATACGATACAGAGGAATGGAAATGGGCATAGCGCCCGACTCAAACTCAATAGAAATATCTATATCCCGCTCAGGTAAAAGGCCACGAAAGTCGGCATGGAAGATATCAACAAACTCACTAACAACTAGCATAGTTTCAAGGGAAAGGGACTCACCATTGAAATCTCTAACGTGGGCCAAATAAGCATAAAAACCTAGAGCAACAAGTCTACAGGCTCGACAATAAGAAATGACCCGAACTGATAAATAACAAGTGGGACTGCGCCATACTACCGAGGGTACACCAGGCATAGATAAGTTCACGATCTTAGCATAACAATCTTGGATTGCATGATAAGAAGACAACTAGTTTATGCCTTGAATTAAATCAAAATCTAACATAGCCAACTTAATAAAATAAACATACGTGTTATGACCCTAAAAAGTTACCAGACACAACCTGTATACCCAATTTATACATCTTCTGGGGTAGATACACTTAAGGGTACAAGAAACTGCTCATTATCAATACCTAATATTGAAGCAAAATAAATAGAAAGTAGGAGAAGGTGGAACACAGATCAAACAAAGTCAGTGTAGAAAACCTAAGTATAGACAAAGTAACGGTAACAATTACATTAGAGGCCTCGGCCTCGGCCCTATCAGAAATAGCATAAAGCTGGCACTACTCCCCCTCCTGCTATGCACCTAAGTCCCTGCCTCGACCTCTAGCCACTGGGCCTCCTCCCCTAGCTCCCTGAAAGGTTGGTGTCCAACCTCTGACTAGTGGCACCGCCTATAATGGTTTAACTAATAGCGTTGCAACCTGAGAGGCCCTATGCTAGAGAAAATCTTGAGCAAAGTGACCCCGACCCCCACACTTATAACAAAGGTTACCTGCCCTAACAAGGCTACGAACCCCACGACAAAACCTTGTGAGCTTGAAATAGCTAGATGTTAACGCCTTTACCGGAGGCTTTGTGCTATCGGCTCAGAAGAAATATCTAGTCAAACCACGATCCTCTGACCTAGACCCCAAAAACATGCCCTGATGGCACTGCCTCTTCTCGCTACCCCCTTGGGCCTAGCGAGTCAAGATCTTCATGTGGAGAGCATGGTAAGAAACTTACAGAAAAACTTTTGTAAGACTAAAAGTAACTCAACATGACCTAATAAATCAGGCCTCAGTCCCTGAACAAAGCAGCGAATCCACTATTCCTCAAAAAATATCAGATCTCTGGCATGCTTGGATAAATCAATAAATCAGGCCTCATACTCTGAGACTGTCATTGAACCCTATCTTAGACCCTTAATCTATGCCCATGACACCTTACAAACACTCCTAGGATCATACTGAGCTAGAAATACCTCTCTAAACTGTCCTCAAGTAGGCGGAGCTGACCCGGGTGGTCTACAATTCTGAAATATCTGCCACTACTGACTGGTGGCACCCTCAAGAAGATTAGATGTGAAGTCTACCCCATGAGATGCTAGGAGCTCGAATGTCTAAAGGCGCTCCTTACAAAAAGTAACAAACTCATGAGGGTTCTACCCCTATGCTCCCAAGAACCTAGCGGGGGAAACTTGAAGGAAATGGTCCAACTCTTCCGTACCTCAAATATGGGTATAGAAGGAGCTAGTACTAGTACAGGGGTGGTAGCAATAGTCTAAAATAGTGTAATCTGTGGTACTTCTAGTGGTGGTACTGGAGCTGCAGAAGTTGGGGGAGGCAGTACACTCTATGCCACTCCTTGAGTAGATGATTATGGCCTGTCTGTGGCTATACCGTCTAGAATCTGAACCATCTGCCATAATAAATCTATGAAAAACAGCAGGTGGTGGTTGAATAGGTTGTGATAGTGGCACTGAAGGTGCCTGTGGCGGTGAAGTAGTTGAGGTAGTAGACACCGGCGGAGCATCCTTCCTTACCCCTTCCTGGCTCGCTGGGGGAGAGTCCCAATCTACTGAAGATCCTCTGGTATGTACCATCTACAAGGGATTGAGGTCAAGGTAAGTTCCAGAAGAGTACAAATAAATTTTCATGCTAGGATCCAAAGGAGGACAATGTTTTATAAGGTACCCTGTAGCCTCCCAAAGATCAAATGTGGATGTCTACGCACCGATCCGCAGGACTCTACTAGGCACTTGCTCCAATGCCAATGAGGCTGGTGAACCTAGGCTCTGATACTGCTCTATCACAACCCAAAATCTTAGGTCATGATGGCATCTACAACCCTCCTATAGACAAGCCTAATCCAATATCCTCGAGGTACACGCAATGGGCTATAAGCTATTAGAATAACCAATGTAATAAAGGAAAGCATTAATAATACATAATTATGGAATCTAGAAGAAAATCATAAAGAAACCCGAATCCCAAAACCTAGTGTCAGAGGAATGTGGAGCTACTACACAAATCATAAAAGATATAAAATACAAATCTCCTATAAAAGATAATTCAATGTAGAGCCTGCTGTGGACCAAATAAAGTAAGCTATAGTCAAGGAAATCAAGGTTTGTCGAAAGACAAAGCTTACCGTAATCTCTGCAAATAAGCTAGGTCTACTCCGCACAATCATAGCATCACTGATAACCCTTTCCGGTATATGCACCACGAAAAAGGTATAGAGTGCAGCATCAATACCAAACAAGGTCCCCAATAGACATCATCAGCCTAATGGGTTAAAATATAATATGAGTAATAGAGCGAGGAAGTAAAACAGGTTGATAATGGTAAAGAAATTGTAAATAAATTGGTAAAACTAATAATAGGCATAGAAGTAAGATATCGAATGTACCACTATAGAACTATAGGAACTAAACATGGTAGATATAGTGTAAAGAGTCCAGAATCTAAAAACCAAAATAAAGTAAAGGAACATAACTGTGCTCCAGCTCAGTCAAACTCCGCTAATCAAGATACCATATATGCAAGGACCATAAATAAGGATCAAATAGAAGAATACCACTAAATCCGAAAAAGAAGTAAACATAGAAAAGCCCACCACCGTCCCATACCACCAATAAGTACAAACAACACAGCAAACCTACCTGGTGCCCCATCCCACCCGTAAGCACAAATAGCACAGCAAAACCCACCGTGACTCCCCCCTTAAGCCCGATAAACACACACCATACCTACAGAAATACACAGAGGCGCAGGAAAGTAAAGTAGAACAGTATCAACTTTGGTCATACACCTCGTGTCAGTGCCAGTAACAACATTAGACACACACACCCTATCAATATCAATAACAATATCGAACACACCCCCTATTAGTGTCAATAACAAAACAACGACCCAACCTTTTAGTGCCAATAACAAATGAGGGCCCAACCTTTTAGTGTCAATAACAGTCCAAATAGTAAATATACAATGGTATTAGTACAATGGCAGTAATATGATAATTAAAAATGAAAATAAAAAGCAAGTGGAGTTTAGGATCAGCCAAAGGCCACCACCGGGTTATTATAATTTGTGACCGAGCGGGTCATTACAATTTCTGAAGTTGATTAGTCAACCAAAGAATTATCTCTAAGGGGAAATCATAAATTCATGACCACAACTCCATAACTGCGAACTAGAAGACTTGAAGGCCTTGTAATGGTTTTTAATTTTTATTAACGATAATTTAAGTTTACATGTTTAAAACCTTTTAGAGTTTCATGGGATCATAAGATACCAACAAGAAGATTCAAATTGGGCTGGCCTTGAACATGTTTATGATGTGGAAAACAATTAATTCTAAGAACACTTCTTATAGACTACATACAAAAGAGAAGCTACTTGAACTATCAATGTCTAGATTGGACAATTTCACTCCTGTTGTCATTCCCATTGAACTCAAACCTATCATGATAAGAATGCAAAAGTTAGCAATCTAGAGTTGGTTCATACAAAATCAAATCTATATATATAATAACCTTAATTTACACATAGGGTGGAATTAACTAGGCCAAAATAAAGCTTATACAATAGCCTAAGAGAACCTTCAGGTTTTCTATTTTAATCACATGCAGCCTCCCCTTTACAGATAATAACACACTAAACTTTATTTACTAGAACATGTAAAGTCACTTTAAAAATAGTAAACAAAGCAATCTTTCTAGAGAGTTTATAGTATGTTAGTTGATACATGATTCACATTAAATAGAATAGGACACATACATAACCATAATCGGATTATGATCATAAAGATTTAATCGTTTCCTGATATGATGAAAAGTAAGAAATATTGGACCTAAACATGCTACTGCGCAATGGTTAACACCTAACAGGACAAGCCAAACAAAAAGGGCTTAGATAACAACCATGAAGGTTATTTTTGGAATTTTATATCAAATTACCATTTTATCCTTCTTAAAAGTTCCTCCGAGTCATAGTTGTTAAGTTTATTAGGTTATTTCTAAATTGGAGCTAAAAATTTGGGTGATTATCAGCTTTTGAAAGCCTTTAAGTTGAAATAGTTGACTATAGTAAACATTTAGAGTTTTGAGTCTCAGAATGGAATTTCTTTAGCTCCACAGCTCCAAACTATGAATATTGTTCTGGGAGGACCTTCATTTTTAGGTTTAGGATTTTCATGATGATTTTATCTCATTTGATGAGATAAGGTTGAATTTTAGGCCAAAGTTTAGATTTGATCAATATTTAATGATTAGGTTGTCATATTTAATTTTCATCAATTTCCTTAGATCCGGGTGGTCATTTTTTGTCTAGGAGAAAATTTGAAATATTTTTTAGAAGTTTCGAAGGAACTTTTATCTTTTTGGTTAAAGTTTCTATTTTTATTAACCTTCACGAGTATCAGGTCAAGGAGATCTTAAATTCTCATTCTGATTGTTCCATTGAGTCCAGAACATTGAATTTAGTAGGGTGTCATATATTGCATGTGTGCACTAGATTCTGAATGAACTCTTAGAAGGAGACTAGTTTATGATGCAGGTATGAAACCTCTATCACGATCACATGCATGAGTTTCGTAATCATGAAGATTTAACATCTTATACATCAAAATCATATGCAATGGAATTGAAATTGTGGGAGTTATCCAATGTAGCAATACGATCATGCATCCAGATGAAGTGAATGCATAGGTTTTCCTTATTAGTCATCACGATCACCTGACAAGATATCGTGATTGCATATAGTATGTCAAACCCTTGAGCTGGAACATAAGGTCACTACACACAAGCAATTTCCCTATTTTTACCCTTTCTGAACTAGAGAGCTCACTTGGAATATTTCCAAAGATAGTTTTTGAGGCAAATCATATGGGTAAGTTTCTAAATCGTTAAATCATTGATTACCCACTAAATATTCCTTTATTTTAACATCATACTTGGTGAGATCAAGGTATAAAATTTTTGAAAGTTTGAGAAAAACCTTGATGTTGCATTTTTGAACTTTGAGGGTCAATTACTACTCTAATTTTTATAAAATTTCATATTTATGATCCTTGAGACATGGAAAACATGATCTTCAATGAAAATTTCTAAAATTACCTTGACCCTCAGTATTTTTTTGGAGCAAGTTTGGATCCAGATTTTGAAATAACAATATGGGTATCAAAGTTTATATTTTCTTATGCTTAGCTTATACTTAAATAGATTTAGCGGAATCAAAAGTTTGGCGTAAGGAAAATTCATTGTCTTGAGTGGAATTTGTTGTTTAAGGCAAGTGGAGGCTTGACTTTATTATAAAGCATCATAAATTAATCATTATGTGTTAATTACTTGTAATTAGGAGTAATAAGAAATATTCGGGAGTGTCTATATGGGGAAAGTGATGAGTATTCATCTTAGAACTAGAGACAAGAAAACGAAGTTAAAATTAAGGAATGAAAACAGTTATAAATAGTTGATTGTTTGACATTTCTATTGAGTTGAGAATGATATGGCTTTGTAAATGCCCATGTCATGTTATATATCTTCTATTGATTCTGTATTTGAGATTTCTTCCCTATGTTTCCTTGGTTGAATTTTATTGAAAAGTTATTACTGGATTTTTACATAAGTGGGGTCCTCGTTGATTTACTTGTAGTATTATTTCTTATTTTATATTCCCATGAATGGCAATGGTTAGATCTGTATGATTTTTCTAAACAAATATGACTTTGATATGTGATGATATGCATGGTGCCCAATCTTGCTATCTAAGAGTTAAGGTGACGGGATTGCCTCGTTTTCCTCATTAAGTTTGAGGTGGTGGAATTTCCCCGTCTTGCTTGTTAATTTTAAAGTGGAAAATTTCCATATCTTTCCAGTTACGTCTTAGGTAACAAAATCACCTAGTCTTTCTAGTTAAGTCTAAGGTTGCTAGTAGTACATGACTTATCTAGCCCTTATGGGTTTTAACCATATCAAATAAGTGGCAGGTGTATGGTAAGTTGATTATTTATTATGTGGTACTGATACTATAGGATATTTAAATGGTAAGAGCCTCCTAGTTATGATAAATAAATTCTAAAGGCTTTAATTTAATAATATGGATATGAGACAAGTAATGCGGATATGTGATTTTTTTCTAGATTATTATGGTCTATTATTTCAAAACACATCCTACAAATCAATTTATCAATAGTATCAGGTATACCCTTCCAATCGTGGTAGACTTGTGTATTGGAAACTAATATGGGTATTAAGGACTTATTCTTATATTAGTAGATAATGAGTCAGCTTTCCCCATGAGTTGTGTCTTAACTCGAGAAGGAGGACATGAAATTGGGTATGTTGGTAATCTTATTCATAATGATGGATTGGTTCATTAGGTGATTCTAGTACATTAGATTTTCCA
This sequence comes from Withania somnifera, assembly GCA_039654485.1. Lineage (NCBI taxonomy): Eukaryota > Viridiplantae > Streptophyta > Magnoliopsida > Solanales > Solanaceae > Withania > Withania somnifera. The sequence goes on along the minus strand of JBDJHY010612028.1, from coordinate 3,406 downwards.
TTTATAATACTTCCCATAAGTCTATATCTCAGTAGCTATGTACCCTTCTAATCGCATATGGGATTGTGGGTTGGGGACTGAGTGAAATGCTAAATAAGGGCATGTACTTGTTATATTATCTATTTAAAATTCATTTTATAAGATGTTTATGTATTGGTTATGATTTATAATATTGATGGTCGTCTAGTCATACCAGAACCTATTATACAAGCCTATTTCTTAGAAGCATCATATGTACCCTTCCTATCATAGGTGGATTTGTGTATTAGGGACTTCCATAGATGTTATACTTCGGTCATATACTAGTTTATCTGATTAATATGTGTTTTCTATAAGTATATTACTAATGTTGGTCTAGATATTTCAAATCTATCCTACAAGTCTACTTTTTGCAAATATCGGATGTACCCTTCTTATTGAGGATGGACCTGTCTGTTAGGGGATGACATAGATGTAGGAGTTGGTAGAGTTACTTTACCGTAGCCTATTCCTTTTAAAATTTGATCCACAAGTATATTATTTGGTTGCGTTAGATGTAAATTTCCTACCGTGGGTGGACTTGTATATTGGGGCCTGAGATGACTGATGATGGACACTCTTTGTGAGCCAATTGTACAACTAGTGGGATATTCCCATGAGCTGTAAGTTTACTTGACTAGGCAGGTCTACACTTGGAATAGGTCAAGGGTGAGATTTAAATTCTTGTTTTTTAATTTGATTCCACATATCCTTCTAATATTATTAATTATTTGCTGAGATGCCTGTTTAGATAGTATTGATACTTATTGTGATGATAGTCTGTGCAACTTTGTGGAAATATTGCATTATTTGATTCTACATTATATATGTTGTTTTTTTAAGTAGTTAGATTTATTGTTTTGTTGTTTCCTATGCCACGTATTGTCTTATAAACTACTTCTTATGATATTTTATGCAGGTGTTATAGGAGGATGTTGGTAGATTTTTTAAGGGTAGTGGTGCTTGCCACTACTTTGTTTTAGTGCCATACAGGGGTACTTGCTGTGTACCCGTTGTTTTTGGTACTCACACCCTTGATTTTATACACTATCCTAGGTTTTGAGCCTAGAGCAAGCTAATTTGTTTTATCCCAAATCATGATCTAAGGAAGACGTTCGAGAGTTCCATAGGTAGCCTCTTATATTACAGCTGGCATAGTGGATTTTCACCATCCTATGTCTTTAGTTCTGTTTTGTTGATATTTGAAGACATTGCGACCATTATTATATCAGACATGTATTTTCTATTTAGTATCTTATACACTATATACATGTTTTGGGAGGGTTATTAGTTGGATTTTTTTAATATTTCTTTTCTTGTTATTGATTAATTATTTCTACATTTACCATTTATAGATGTTGTTAGGTTTACTTGTCTAAGTGGGATTAGGATAAGTGCCATCACAATCAGATTTTGGATCGTAACAAGTTGGTATCAAATCACTGGGTTCTTAGGGCTCACATGTGTACAAGCTAAGTTTTAGTAGAGTATTTCAAATTGCTGCAGAGGCGTCTGTTACTTATCGTCAAGAGGCTATAGACCTTTTAGGAATTATTTCACTCTTATCATTATTTTTTCTGGGTTTATAAGTTTATTTTCACTCATGGCTATGTCACTTCTATTTGGGCTTTCATCATGTGGATTGATGAGAAACTTGGCACTAAAGCAAAAGTGATGGACTTATGAAAAGGATCTATTTCCAGACTTGGGCTACTCTGTGATTCAAAGATCATTTGAGTATGATCATGTTTCAATGATGTAGTTCAAGGATATTCATATGGAAGGATAGAAAATGGTTTGAAGGACCTTGTGAATATTATGTTTTTTTTGGTTAGTTATTTTACTATGGAAAGAGTGTGTATATGTCATACCTGACATCTGAAGTGGTTTGACAAATGGAAATGGTGTAATACGAAGGAGTGATCAGGTAATGTATGTGATAACTTTTGCAATTACGATTTGACATATAATGGATGGGTTCCTTAACATATCATGAGGATCGTGTTGCTTCAACAAAGTTAGAATCCTTACTACAGTCACCCGAAATGAGTACATCAACAAGAATTCAGTAGTTCATTTTTGGAATAGATATTTATATTAGTTATATAAGAAATGATCAAAGTTGTGTAGTGACAACCTATTGAATAAAAGAAGGACAAGCATGGTAAGTTATGGAAACACATTTCATATTGAGTTTTATGATAGTATGGTTACTTTTGTTTCTTGTATGAGGATTATACAACTTGTACCATATAGTAAGGGTACGACATAGAGAATTTGAATGGTTTAAGTTTTATAATGTGATAGTTGTGATTGAGTATGTGCTTATTTGGCTCGGTCATAATGGTTTTTGTTTCTTCTGGTTTACCACAACCACCTGTGTCATTGAGTTCTTGTTTTCTAGTGAGATTCGGTTATGATCTTCTTTGTAATTGTATTGGATTAATGGTAAATATTACCACAATTAGATTGGAAAGTGTTTTTCATAGACAATGAAGAATGTTAATAAGAAAGGGCATGTCTAGTTAACCTACCAGATCTGATCAAAAGTATCTTCCAGTGTTTCATCGACCTGCATTTGTATTTATTTGATCTTGGTCATACTTATTCATATATGCCTACCTTTTTTGCTTCTACATTTAATATGATAAGAAACTCTATACATGTGCCTTTTGATCCTGTGTACTAATTCTGTGTTATTTCTATTATGGGTTATTACACTTAAGAAGACTTGATCATTCTAAAGATGGCAGATTTTGACATTATTTTAGGTATGGATTGGATTTCTCCTCACCACGTAGTCTTATGTTGTTACCCCAAGACAGTTACTTTAGATATTCTTGGTGTTCCTAAGATTGAGTGGAAGTGTTCTAATGCATCTTACCCTACTAGGGTAATATCTTTCCTTTGTTCTTAGAGATTGATAGATAGGAGTTGTCTCTCTTATTTTTACTTAATTTGAGATACAATGTTGATACTCCTTTGTTAAATTATCTACCGGTTGTTTAAAAGTTTCTTCTGTCTTCCCTACATTTCTTCTAGATGTTTACCCTAATCGAGACATTAATTTTGATATATTTATAGCTGAGACCTAAGTCCTTTTTTATTCCTCCATACTGGATGGCTCCAAAGAAGGATTTGAAGGAGAATCTTTATGATTTTCTTAATAAGGGGTTGATTAGACCCAGTGTATCACTATAGGGTGATATCTTTCCTTTGTGCTCAGAGGAGTTTCTCTCTTATTTTTCCTTTATTCGAGATACATTGTTGATACTCCCCTATTAGATTATGTACCATTTGTTTGAGAGTTTTTCTATGTATTTCTTATAGATCATCTAGGTGTTCAACCTTATTGAGACGTCGATTTTGCTATTTATTTGTAGTTGAG
>JBDJHY010611919.1:0-16350 GCA_039654485.1 Withania somnifera | reverse complement strand
CTTTCGAAACACATCTGGGACCCTATCAACACAAACCAAATATGAAGTTTGAGTTAGAGAAACATTCTGAGAATATTGGAATCATAAAAATAGGCATCTGAGGCCTCCATGACTTGATATGATCCAATTTCAATAAAACACAAACTTTGCCCTAAAATACCAAACCAATCTGAAACCCGTGGAATACTATCCAAACCTTCCCATAGACTAAAAACACAAAGTGTGGGAGTTTTGTTTGTCATAGATTATAATTAATTAGTTGGAAGAGTATTTTTTGGGATGAAATCATTAAATATTCTTTTTATTGTAGTGCAAATACAATCATGAGTGGCTAAACCCCCAACTCTAGGGTTGTGGGATCCATGGGTCAAAACAAACCTTTGATTATAATTCTAACATGGTTCTTGCATCTTAATAAGTGTAATAACACATAATCTCTACAATTTAACTGATTATTGGCGGTTAAAAACACTAGACATGCCTAGGTTTAGTTAGTGTTAATCATATGACTAAACCTAGGGGTTGAGAGTATGATAAGAAATTTTGGGGCATTAACACTCGTCTAATGATTATCGCTGTAACTAAATTATCTTGAAGTTTATATGACAGAAATACTGCACTTTGTTGTATCCTTAGAAGGTGTAAAAGAGATTTATCTAGAAATAGGTTGAAACACACTTAAATAAATACCACTGTTGCTATAAATAACAATAGACTTATGAAAGATTGCAAGATCATTAACATTTATAAGCCAAGGATTTGTTGATACCACGGTGAACATAATCCTAGGTTTTTCTCGTTACTTGAAATACTTAACGATTTACGCAAATTGGTCTCCAAACTCAATTGCAAGTTGTTGCTATTTTACACAAACAAATCCCCTTATTTACTTTATTGTCTTTTAAAAATAAGTGACTAATTGATTAAATATTGTCATTAGACTTGAATTCAAAACCATATTCCCTGTGGGACTGACCCCAACCTTGTTGGGTTTTATATTTGAAAACGGAAAGTTTATGTTTCTTCTGGAGGTTTAATTTGAGAGTTATCAATTTTGGTGCCGTTTCCGAGGAATACGATTGTTGGTTAAGGTCAAGTGTGAATATTTTTCATTTAGTCTTATGTCTAGTTTTACTTTTTGTTAGTTTTTTTGTTCTATTATAGATTGGTCGGTAGTTTATGCCAAATACCCGAAGCTCGGTTATACCATCACTGTCACTTAACCCAGAGATTATTATAACACTGAGAAGGATGAATAGGATGGATGATACCACCACTACTGGACCCTGAATAGTTGCATCCAAATGATCCACCCAAAGGCAGCAATCTAGTTGCACCTCCTCAACCTCAACCAGTGAGGAACAATGAGGTGTTCGATGAAGATGATGATGCAGACTTAGATGGATCCGATGTGAAAGAAGTGATTTTTATACCTTCTCTGGTACCAGGTAGAAAATTTAATAATACCATTACTATGATCCATCTCTTAACTATGAAGGGGCTATTTAGAGTAGAAGCAGATGAAGACCCCAACCTTCCACAAAAGACTTCACTTCTATCTGTAAGTCTTACAACTTACCAGGAGTGAGTCAAAATGATATTCACCTGAGGTTATTTCATCTGAAAGAAGGTTTCCTAGAAAGTTAATTTCCTCCCTCAAAGATACTAGTGCTTTAAATGAAATAAACAACTTCAGGAAAAAGAACAATAAAGCTCTGCATGAGGTATGGCTGTGATTTAACAAAAAGATTAAACAATGTCACACTCATAGGTTGGGAGATCACTATATTAATGAGACATTCTACAGAGATCTGAATGTACCCTTAAAGTTAGCAACAGATGGAATTAGTGGAGGATCATACATGTATAGATTTATGCCAAAGTATCAGAGGCACTTGACAAGTGACAAAAAATAATCCAGGGTGGCATACTAGAGAAGATAAAGTGTTTGGTAGTGCAAGAGTGGAGACAATATTGGCAGAGCAATGTCGGAGAGAGAAATATAGAGATCGAGATATGGCCCACTCATATAGACCTTATGTCTAAGCAACTATTAGGTGGAGTCTATGAGAAAGTGAAAGTTGTCACGACTTATGTTAAGGGAAGGTATGACAGTAATAAATCAAATTCCAAGGAGGAGGTAAAGTATTTGTAGAACCAAGGGGGGTTCCAACAAGGAACCCAAGGTCAAAACTATAGCAAAGAGTACTTCAACAAAAAGAGAGATTACAGCATTAGGCATCAGGATAATTGGAGGAATAAAGATACCTACAATAAGAATAGGAATGGTCCTACAATAAGAATAGGAATGGTGTATACTTGCCGCCAGAGAATCATGAGAGAGACGTTGGCACTTTTAAAATGGAAGAGATGTTGGGTAAAGTGTTGAAAAAGGTGGAATCATATGATGAAATCTTACAATCTATAAATATAACGATATCTAATATCGAGCAAATGGTCGATTCACATTCCACTTTAATAAAGCAACTGGATTTCCAAATAGGTAAATTAGTGGAAGGTCAGAACATTACCTAGCAACACAGTGCATATTAAGAACCATGACAAAATCTAAGTTATGAAGATAAATGTGTCATGCCGTGAAGTTAAATCAAGCACTACTGGGAGGCAACCTAAATTATTATGATTTTTTTGTATTTTATTATTCATATTAGTTAATTTTATGAAATTGGGTTAATATGTGTGCAAGTGTGTAGGGATATAGATCTTGAGTAGTTTAAAATTGGGGAGAAGCCAGACGAAAGTTTTGGCGAATTGTCTAAGGATGGGAAAAATTCCTAAACTCATTGCCTAATCGAAAGCACACTATTTTACACTTATTCATAGGAAAAACATTTGGGTGAGTCATCCGGTCTTGGACAAGCCATTCAATGTTTTGTGTCAGGTAAGTTAATTTTAAAATTGAGGTTTGTCTTTTTACCCATGAACCAACCCAACACAACCCAAACCCATGATTTTTTTTTTCATTCAATTTTTCTTCCATTTTAATTTCCCAACCACTACTAAACCAATCATGTTCTTCTCCCTTCTCTCCTACTCAACTTCCCACCATTCTCCACTAACAAGAATCAAATACTATAAATAAAAACTTTCAAAAATTCCTTCATCATCTTCTACTCTCTATATTGTGCAAAAAAAACCCTAGATCTAAGAAAAAGAATCAAACAATACACCTCTACTTATAGTAGTATGTTTTAACTGTTATTATTGTTTGAGATTCTTGATTTTACACATTGTGGAAAGTAAAGTCTGAGTAGCTTGATACCCTATCAATTTCAGTATTAACAAAATAATTTTTTATAAATTGAATGTTGATACTATGGGTTTGCTTTGAACATTGATGTATTAAATATAAGGTTTGGTAAATACCATGTACGTACTGTTTGAACTGGTCTGGATACAAATTGTAATAAAAATGATTTCATCAAAAAGGGTAGTGAACAGATGAAGGCATGGATGAACCATCTTGGAGCGATTCTCCTATGTCTATCGTCCAAAGAAAAATAAACTTAAAAAGTTTTAATTGAATTAGGTTACTTGGACAGAAAGATAGATAAATTTTCTGGCCTTAGACGGCTCATCCAAACCTTCTTTCATCAAATTACATAATGGATCAAAATACAAACGATGGATTGGACAAACTGTGTACCATTGGACAAACCACTAAAACTCACGCCTGTCAAATACAACAATGGTTAAGGACATAGGAAAGGGTGGTCGAACCATTCCACCCTTCCATTTGAAAGGGCCTACTATGTTTACAATCCCTTATTTTGTTTGGATGATTTTCATACTAACATTCAATAGCTTCCCAGGTACTAATGGCACCTAAACTTCATCAACATTGCGGAGCTAGTCAACAGAGTGGTATATCCCAAGGACAACGGGATAAAGATGACAGTCTCGAGCAGCGTGTCACCAGATTATAGATAAGGCAAGTCAGGTCTCCTGATGAGCCTACTCAATCTACACCAAATACCAATTCCTTATTTGAAGAGGAATCTAGTGAAGAGTCGAGAGACTCATCAGGAGATGAGGAAACTAACAGCAGGAGAAGTTCTGAAAGCTCCAATTTAACACCTTCCCTATCCCCAGATGCACATTTCAAGTTGATGTGTATCAAATAATTAAAAGCAAGAATCCTAAATTTTGAGATGATCTCGATGGGCTATGGAAGGGCCATACAAGATTTATACTAAGGGGTTTACTACCAATGTAAAGGGATAATTTAAACATAGCATTACTGAGGAGGTCCAGAGAGTGAAGGAACATCTACCAAACTATATAGAAATTAAGCTTGTGTTTCAGGAATATCAGTTAGGCTGGATAAATAAACCACTTGTCTAAACTACCCTATTTAGTTCGCAAATTCTATGTGAACTACGAAGCTCATATATTGAACTTGGCTGGAAATGGTCAGAAACCTTCTGAGATGCATATGTTAAGCTATGTCAAGGTGTTGAGAGTAAAAGTTGATATCTTTGATAAATAATCAATAGGATAAAGTTTGTCCCTAACTATATTTCTCTAGAGAACTAACTAGATAACGTGTTCATGTATGCTAATAGGAAGACTCAGCGAAAGTGGTTTGCCCAAATGTTGACAGATGTAGAGCCAGCATGGTTGAATAACCAGCACTTGCCTATTTGGACGATTTGCTGAGTTTCATTGCAATATTCTAGTGGGCTGTTGTAAGAATGTTCACCCATCCAATGAAAGTTGATAAGCTAACATATAAGGATGTTGTATTGTTAGTCTGTCTTATTTTTAAATACAAGTCGAACTTAGGCAGATTGATTTCCAAAGAGATGAGGATGTAAGTTGTGCACGAAAGTACTACTTACTCCTACCCCTTCTTAATTACTGAGATGTACCAGCAGGAAAAAGTTTTGATTCTACTAGGGATTGATGTGGCCACAGATGCCCTGAAAACTTATGACATCGAAAGGTCTAAGGATCTTTCAAAAGAGTAGAAGAAAAAGGAAAGGAGTGGAGCTGCTTCCACTTCCCAAACAGGTTCAGAGGACCTATGGGCACTAATACAACAAAAACAGCTAAGATTCCCTCTGTTCACTGGGAATCAAGTAAGCCAAGGCCACATGTCTTACCCCTTATCCATCCAGTCGAACTCCTTCCCCGTCTCTTTTCGACTTCACCCCGTTATACTTTTCTAAATTGGTTAAGCATGTGAAGAGAAATGATAAGCAGTTGGAAGTGTTTTCAATGGAGTTAGAGCGGTTAATGGACCGTGAGATTAAAACTACTCTCAAACCATATGACACCATGCAGTCTCGGATAGAAAATATAAATTACAGGATAAATGAGCGTCTAAGGATTATGAGCCCATTTAATTGGGTTAGATTTCACTTCAAGCTGGAGAAACCTAGAGCGGATGTAATATTATTATAGTACGGTCAATATTTAGTTTCCCTAATGGAAGCATATCTGATAGAGTCTGATGATGAGGACGAAATATTGAGCCTTGGAAGAAATGCAATCCAAAGGTAAAGTTGTAATGGCTGGGATGATTTTGGTAAAAATAAAAAAAATGTAAGTAAGGTAGAAAGAGTGAGAAGTAGGGTTTATAGAAAGCATTAAAAGCGTTAAGAATGACATATATGCTTGTAGACGATATGTGGAGAGCATAATCTGTAGATTACATTTTATCTAGTTCACTTATAAGATTTAATAGTATGTAAATGTATTTATTTCCTCTGTATTAACATGATCAATACTACTATCGGAGTGAAATAAGGGATCTAAAGAAGGTACATCTACTAGTGGAACACTGGCTGAGTCCAAGCATGTAAGTAGGGTACCTATTGTAGCTGAGGAGGAGCTAATTAGTGCGGCCAGTGTAGCTACTGAGTAGCCATCTCAGGTTAATCACGAGACTCGTGATGGTACAACTTAGGCTACTTTTTAGGAATAGCCCTTTTCCATTTTTGTTTCATTTTTTTATTCACTGGGGATAATTCAAGGTTTTATGTGGGGAGGTGATAGTACTTATATTGTTCATCAGAGGTTTTTCTTGCCATTTCTCTTTTCCATCGGACATACTATCTAGTGGAACTGTCATGTTTAGGTTTTATGTTTTTCTTTAGTTTTATGTTTTGTTTATTAGATTTTGATAACCTGTACGAATAAAAAATTCAGTATTAAAAAGTCATTGGCATATGGTGTGTGTTAGTTGTATTAAATTATTATTGGTAATCGATGAGTAATGCTCATTGTATTTATAGAAACTAAATTGTCTATGTAACAAGTTTAGATTGATATAATTTGTCTACTTGCAAAGTGTGGGTGAGTTTAATTAGTTGTAGTATTTTTGTGTATATGGCATATAGAACTTACCTGGTTCAATTTTAGCTAAGCAGAAAGTAGGTCAACCTCAAAATGATCCCATTCCTTCCTTGTATTTGTCACTAAGCCTTAAAAGTATCTCCAAATACTGCTGAATTTTCATATTTGATCCCTATAAACATCTTTCTGAAACCAACCATAGATTGAACCCTAAAAAGTAAGAAAAACTTATTTTCTCTCGGTTCTCCTTTGGATAATGTGCACCTCATCTTAAGCATTGAAACCTGAGTCTAGGGTGGCTATGTTACAAATATCACGATAAATGTGTGGTGAAACTTCGCCTTGTCCCTAGTCTAGTGGTGAATATCGTGTCTTCAACCTAAGTTTAAAATTATATTGAGGGTGACTACTATGAAGCCTTCTTATATGAAAAATAATAATAATAAAAGGGCAGGAGGCCAAATTTGTATAAATAAAAGCTTTGAGGCTAAGCAATTGAATAAAAGAAGATTGTAAAAAGGCAAATGAAGAAAAAAGAGAAAAATGGGGTAATGGAATAAAATGAGCCAGTCACTATGTTCCAAAAATGTACCCCACTAGCACTCAAACCTTCATTACAAGACAAACAAAGTACTGACGTGATTCAGGTACTAAAAACTAAATTAGAGTTGACAAAGGCAAGCCCATGGATATTGTGTGTATGATTAGATTTCTTTCTGAGTGTGAATGAATACTTTCCCTGTCCAATAATAAATTAATATCTATGTGTGTACGGGAATTTTTTTATGAGAGCAAGTGGATGCTTAAATCAATTGTAAATAAGTTGTTGTAGTAATTTCAATTGACACAATCCTTTTAAGAGGTTGCCCAATTCATTGCTTAAAGTTGCAATTAATAAACAAAAGTAGTTAACCTATGTGATGTAATGCCAGAAGATTAATTGTGCTGACTTAAATTCTATATGGGTATTTTACATTTTAGTATTTATGTTGTTGATTAAGGACAAGAAAAAATTATAGGTTGAGGGTGTGGATGTGACGGCATTTTACGTCACATATTTCACTTACAATTATAAATAAATACATGTTATTGAATAACTTTTGTGTGATTTGATGTGTTTTTAGTGTATTTTCAAGATAAATGTTTATGTTTGGAACTTTGGAGAAATTGTAGAAGAAAATCTAAGTTTGGAAGACAAAATAGATGTTTCGCCAAGATTTGGACGACTCGTCCAAGCTATTCAATCCAGGGTAACTTCAACTGTTTAAGAAAAAAATTCCAGAAATGAACAGTTCATCTGGTCTTTTCCGAACCGCCTAAAGTTCCGTTCAAAATTGATGAATAAGAAGTGATGAAAGATTGGACGAACCGTCCAACCTTGTATAGATCGTCCAACTTGGTTGCTTCTGAAGGATAATCAACTGTATAGAGGATGAAACAGATGGAAGGATGGATGAACCATCTGAGCTCAGAAGATTCGTCCAAGGAGCCACCCAAATCCAAGCAGAAATTATTTCCAAGTTTCAAATATTAAACTTGTACCCTACACTATAAAAAGTTGTAATAGGTTTTTCTATTTATAACAATTCTTATCATTATTAAGATCATTAATTATCTTTAGACTATTGTTCATAAGAGAGTTTTATTAGTTGGAAGAGTATGTTTTGGTATGACATCTATTAAATATTCTTTTTATTGTTGTGAATTAGAATCGTAAGTGTCTAAACCCCAAACTCTAGAATTGTGGGATCTATCGGTGAAACAAACATAGGGTTATAATTCCAACATGGTTCTTGCATCTTAATAAGTGTAATAACACATAATCTCATCAAATTAACTAATTTTTTATGGTTGCAAACACTAGCACATGCCTAGATTTAGTTAGTATTAACCATATGACTAAACCTAGGAATTAAGTTTATGATAAGAAATTTTGGGTGTTAACCCTCATGTAATGATTATCGATGTTACTAGGATAATATCTTGAAGTTATTTTGATAGAAATACTGCACTCTTTTGCAACCTAAGAGGGTGTAAAAGAGATTTATCTAAGAATATGTTGAAAAACACTACACTTATGAAATATTGCAAGATCGTTAACGTTTATAATCCAAGTATTTGGTGATACCATGGTGAACATAATCCTAGGTTATTCTCATTACTTGAAATCCTTAACGAATTATGCAAATTGATCTCTAAACCCAATTGTAAGTTTTTAAAATTTTACAAAAATAAACCCCCTTATTTACTTTATTGTCTTTTAGAAATAAGTGACTAATTGATTAAATATTGTCATTAGACTTGAATTCGGAACCATATTTCCTGTGGGATCAACCTCAACCTTGCTGAATTCTATGTTTGAACGACGACGTTTATGATTTATCTGGAGGGTTAATTCGAGTATTATCACCCTTCTTCCCTAATCTCATAACAACCTTCATGGGTGACACTTTAGTTATAACATGATCAAGGGTTGAAGATACTAATCTAATAAGGGGTGGGGAACGGAAGCGCGGAAGTAAAGTAACGAAAGAGGTTTCCTAGGCTCAGGAGTTGGGTTTATCGAGTTCGATATGGTGAAAGTGGGTTCTGGTTGACGATAGAATGAAGAACAAAACTTTACGATAGCTTTTTCATAGACGTTCACTTGCATCACATACACAAGTGCCCTCTGAACCATGCAATAAGGTCACCCATAACACGGCTCTCCCACTTGATTATCGGTCTGCATAACTCTTATTCATACTCTGGGTCCTTTAATAATTGACTCTAAATAACTCAAACCTACTCTATAGAATTGGAAAGAAGATCTATATCGGGGGATCTCACCTAAAATTCATCAAATAAACAATTGGATATCTACATCTCCTACCATATAATGCCTAAAAAGTGCCATTTGGATACTTAAGTAATAGTTTTTTATATAAGAAAACTCTGTTAACATTAAGTGCTTATCCCATGATCCCAAAAATCTATTGCGCAAGAACATAGCACATCTCTAGGACTTGAATAGTATTCTAAAGCTGGCCATCGGTATGAGGTGAAAAAACCTTACTCATATCTAGCTAAGTGCCAAAGACATGTTGTAACACTCTCCAAAAATGCAAGTTGAACAACGATCCTTAACCTGAAATGATAGAAACAAGGAGGCCATACAATTGTACAATCTTATTGAGGTGAATCTCTACTATCTTCTCACTATATAATCAACCTTAACCAGACTAGAATAGGATGATTTAGTTAATCAATCCACAATAACTCAAATAGAATCATATCCAGCCATGATCCTAGGAAATCCCAAAACAAAATCCATGGTAATCCACTCCCACTTTTATGAATGAATGGGCATAATCCGATACATTCTGTCTGTCCTATGACACTTTAACTTTAATATCTAATAGCTTAAGCATCTAGACACAAACTCGAGTATGTCTCTCTTCATGACACAGCAACAATAGCGTTGGCATAAATCATGATACATATTTGTCGCTCCTAATTGGATGGAATAGCTCGAACTATATGCCTCTCACATAATCAAACTATTCAAATCACCAACTTAGGAACATATCCGTCTACCAATCCTTAAAACACCCACCGGGTCAAGAAAAGCCTTCTTTTCTCTCCCCTCAACACTTTATCTCTGATGATGAACAACTTTTCATCCTTGAATTACTCTTCCTTAATCCATTTCATGAGAGAAGAGCTAGACTTAATAAAATCAAGAATACCACCAATATTTGAAATATACAATAAAATCAAACGAAAAATCAAAATATTCGCAAAACTCTAAACCTCTTGGGAAAAGGGTCGAATATCTGTCGAATAGAAGAAAGACTACCATACTAGCTGATTTTCTGCTCAAAGCATCAGCTACAACATTAAATTTTCCTAGGTGGTAAAAAATAGTCACATTTTAATCCATTAGAAACTCAATCCACCATCGCTGACTCAAGTTCAGATCCCTCTAACTGAAGATGTACTAAAGACTCTGTGACTAGTGGACACCTTATAATAAACCTCATACAAGTAGTGACGCCATAATTTTAACACAAATACCACAACTTCTAACTCAAGATCATGTGTAGGGTAGTTTTTCTCATGGATCTTTAACTTTTACAAGAATAAGCAATAACTTTACACTTCAGAGACAACACACCACCCAAACTAACTTGAGAAGCATCATAATAAATTGTGAAAGGTTCACCCTCTATAGGCAATATTAACACTGTGGCTGAAGTTAATAAGACCTTAAGCCTCTAAAAACTCCCCCTTGCACTTATCCACCCACTAAAAACAATATTGTTTTGGGTTAACTGAGTCAATGGATATGTGCTTGAAGACAACCCCTGAACAAATATGCAATATAACCTTCCAAGACAATAAAGCTATGGATACCTATAGGGGAAGTCGGCCTAGTCAAACCATGAACTGCCTTAATCTTGTCTGGATCGACCATGATACCCTCCTTGGACACCACATATCCTATGGATGACACTGAGCTAAGCCAAAAAATCACACTTGGAAAACTTAGCATACAACCGCCCATCTCTCAAGAGATGGAGTACAATCCTCAAGTACTAAACATGGTCTACCATACTTTTTGAGTACACCACAATTTCATCAATAAGTACAATAACAAGTGAATCCAAAAAGGGTTGAAATACCCCAGTCCTCAACTCTATGAACACCATGGGTGCATTAGTTAACCCAAAAAACATAACCAAAAACTTATAGTGACCATAAAGAGTCCTGAAGGTTGTCTTAGAGACATCTAAAGCCTTAAACCTCATTTGATGGTAGATCAATCTCAAATGAATCTTATGAAACACCGAGGTGCCCTACAGCTGATCAAATAAGTCATCAATCCTAGGAACAAGGTACTTATTCTTGATAGTAATGCTATTTAGTTGCCGAAAGTAAATGCACATCCTCAGCAACCTATCTTTCTTTGTTATGAACAAAACAAGATCACCCCACGGTACATACTCGGTCTAATGAAGCCCTTATTAAGAAAACCCTGAAGTTTCACCTTATACTCCTTTATCTCATATGGATCCATAAGATACAGAGGAATGGGAATGTTCTTAATGCCCATCTCCAGATCAATAGAAAAACTAATGTCCGTATCAGGGGGAACACCTGGAAGATCGGTAGGGAAGACATCAGGAGACTCACACACTACTAGAACTGAACCCTACAGAGGAGTATCAATACTGGGATCTCAAATGAAATCCAAATAAAAGAGACAACCTCTGCTAATCATCCTCTGGGTACACAAGAAGAAAATCACTCTACTAGGATAAGAACCCCTATAACATTTCAACTCAATCTTTGGAATACCAGGAATGTCTAGAGTAACTATTGGAATAACAATCCAAGACTACATGGTGAGGATATATGGTGAGGAGAAAGTCAATCCATACCAGAATAACATCAAAACATACCATGTCAAGTATGATTAAGTCTTAAAAGGTGTAATAGACTACCATAGAAATAACATAGGATCAGTACACAAGATCCACCATTAAAAAATCTCCTATAGTGAAGGAACACAATAAGGAGCAGGTAGAGAATCAATCATCATATCAAATCCAGTAGAAAAATAGGTAGACAAGTATGAATAAGTAGAACCCGAATCAAAAGCTACTATAGCAGGTCGATGACATACTTGAATAATATCTATAACTGTATCTGACAAAACAAGAACTCGATGATATAAGTTGTTGTAAAGGACTCGATGAACCCAACGAACCATCATAACCTAGACATATGAACACATGCACTGTTGTAACCATCTCATCATAAAACTAAACCATTCAAATTTCCTTCACTGCACACTCACAATATAAGATAAGTTGAATAGTCCTTATACAAGTACCAAAAGTAGCCATACCATGATATATCGAACCACAATATGAAAGTTTATCATACACATCACTCAATCAATATCTTTCTTACACTATTCTCGATAGTCAACTATTTTTTATGTCGGGTATTCCACATATGTGCTCCTTGTACTGACGTATACTTGACTGAAGAAAATAAAATGTTCAAAAATCCCTCTAACCATTTCATTCTATCTTTACATACAAATATCCTTAGAATTCAAAATAGAAAAATAATCTTGCTTATAGATCAATGGATCACAAAAAAGTCGAAGTCTAAATACATATCCTTTTCATAGGTCCTCTTCTCCTCTAATAGCAAGTCGCACATCAAAGCTACATGGTGAAACCCTAACTAGAGACAAAATTTACGAGAGGGGACCTAGACATAGTAATCTAGATGGACAAATAATACATGATAATAGTGAAAGAACAAAGAGAATAACTTCCTAAAGACTCTATAGCCTCTCACAGAAAAGTAATGGACTTCTCTACACCAATCTGTGAGACTCTACTACACCTTGGCTTGTGGTGAGACCCATTGAACCTAGAGCTATAATACCAACTTGTCAAACCCAAATCCCAAGTTGTGATTGCACCTGTCTTAACCTACCTGGATAGCTAAGGTTGTACAATTCTGTAAGGGTAACTATGGAAAGTAATGAATTATCTAGAAAAAAAGGTCTAATGTAACAATCCATCTAGTAAACCACCAATAAATTGATGTCACAATGTACAAGCATCAAATATAAGGAATACGAAACTAAAAAAATATAAATTCTCAAATGTGTAGGATCCCCAAGTAGGATATAATACAAAACTAGAAAATTTCAAGCATCTATTGGATGACTAGTAACTACCTCGACTCTCTAAGCTCACGAGTCTCAAACTTAATTGAAAGGAAGATGATTAGACCGCGCCGAACTCTACACCTACATAAGTGTAATCAAGGGAGTGAAGACCAAATAAATAACGAGTACTCAGCAAGTATCCCTAACCTGGCACTAAAATAAAAAAATGAAGGATCACCAACTACTCCAATCATCCCAACCATAATCCTCCAGAGTACGAGCTACAAATCAAATTATAGCCAGCAATTCATAATAAAAATTAAATGAAAATACATGGTATAGGGATAATAACAATGATAAGAACCAAAACAAAATGCATAAAGAATCAGCAAAATAGATTTCCACAATAACCGAAACCAAATCCGTATTGGGACAATATCAATAAGTCATTACCGATAAACTCAATGATGTATCAATACTCAAGTAAAAATATTCAGTTCATATCACCAATAAGAACAATCGAGGAGTTACAGTCATCTCAATAAGTGGGTCAATAAACAGTCGAAATCAAACTAAATCGTATTAATTATACTATCACATCCTTTGCCCATTTAGAGATAAGCCTCCCTCCCGAGTCCATTTCATAATTTTTCGGTGAAACCTAATTTATTATGCTAATTCCTCATCGGTGGAGTCCATATAAACTCGACTGGTCTTCATTCAACAAGTCCACCCTCGGTAGGAAAGGTACACCTAATGCAACTGATAAACTAACTCGTGGCATGGATACTAATAATAATATGCCAAGGTGATATTAACAATATCAATCTCAACCACCTCACAACACCGATATCAATTAGATCTATCAATTCCTCTCAAGTCACGACACTCATTGTATTTGTTATCATTTCTCATTATTTTCAAAAGACATTTTCATCACAAGCTCAAGAGCATATGACTAGCCTAACATAAAAATGAGTAAGAGAGGTACTCCATGAAATACATGTAAGTATCCATCAATGTACATGCAAAGAAATGTAATGCAATAGAGTGAAATGCAAGTCTGTCTCATGTAACTTAGAAATACAAGGAATCACACATCGACCATATTGCTTTGTATCAAATATCAAAATCATGGTAATACTAGAAATCACACATCGGATAATTATCTTATTATATGATATCAATGTCATGCTGATACCGGGAATCACACATTAGCAACATTGCTTTTTTATATTATATCAATGTCATGGAAATACCGGGAAGCACACATTGGCCACATTGCCTTTTTATATTATATCAATGTCATGGAAATACTGAGAATTACACATCATCCACATTGACTTTTTATATTATATATTGTCATAAAAATACCATAAATCACACATCAACCACGTTGCCTTTTATAGCATATCAATGTCAAGGAAATACCAGGAATCACACATTGGGCACATGGTCTTCTCAATTAATATGTAAATGCATGCAAATAATGAACATATCAAATCCATATCAAGAAGAGGTAAAAGAAATAAATACATAATTAACGCCACTCAAGGGATTCACAATAATGGGAAATCAAATAGATCTCGGCTAATGACTCTTAAGGGTGTGAAATTTAATATGGAACAATTCATCATAAGTAAGTCAACAGGCCCACACATGTATTTAATCAAATTTAATATCACAAAAATTCAACCAAGGCCTCACATAGGAACAATCTCAAGTAAGGAAAATGGAATATAAAATAAAATTTCATAGGCACCACGAGAACATATGAATCCTTACTTAATTAGAGATAACAAAATAATCAAACATTTACCTATTTTTGTTCGTTGGTTTTTGACCTGGATGCTTGACTCTAGAGTCCAGATAAACATTGGTCACTGTACCACACGGCCACCCCAAATTAGTTCCTATTACTCTGAATTATAAATAAACAATACACAATGAGGATTCTACACAATTTGTAATAGGGTAAAGCCACCACTTGGCTTAAGAAAATAAGGAAGTAATCAAGTGGGTCCCTTGGCTTTGGATTGTGTATCCAACTCGAAAAAATCTAATAAAATAATAAATTTTCCATGAGAAATTATGATATGCAATACCCAAATGGGAATCCTTAACTTAGGTCAAAAACTACTCCCAAATACTAAGTCAAAACCCTTTTAAAAATTGGGAAATTTTCATGAAATTCAAATCACTCATAGCTTGAGAATTCTAATTATCAAGTTTAACTCACAATACGGGTTCAATTTGATAGCTTACATAGCAATTTCTTTCATAAATATATTGTTTTTAAACTACCAAAAAGATTTTTGAAAAATATAAGAAATAAAAATGAACCCATATTTAGATCCCATGAATAATAGGCATTTTGAGTAAAATCTTACCAAAGGTCTGCAATTCCTTGAAACTTGTTGTTTGAATCTTCCCAAATGATAAAATATCTTCTAAGGTATTTAAACAAAGGAGTATGTGAAAACCCCAAACTACCTTTTGAAGGGTTTTTACCTATATTTTGTGTTACTTGAAGTTATATTAGATAGTTGTAAATATTATTTTTTGATAATCCTTTTCTAGTATGTTTATCTGTACACATTTGTGCGTATGTATCCTCCCCCTTCCCTGTCATTGAGGTTACTGGTACACCACCCATTCCCTATAGTCTTTTTTTTAACCTTTTATACCCGCTTCATTATAATTAATTTTGTACTTCTATAGAGACACCGAGTATATTCTTCTCTTACCTGAGTCCCTGCTTCACTAATATAGCTATGTAAGTTAAGTTGATATCTGTACTTCTTGCTCATGGTTTTGTATCTGGCTTTATGCTCTATTAATTGCTCTGTGATGTATCTCATTTACTTTCCTACTATTTACTAAAGTTATTGATTTTATATGCCTGGTGGGCTCTTGAATCCTACTGGGAACTCATTTCTTCGGCAATTAGTACTCATACTACAATCTGCACCTTCCTTAATACAAATCTAGGTGTGAGATTATCACTATTATTTGTGTTAACTTTTGAGGAATTCGGAGATTCAGGGTGAGATCCTGGAAAACATAGTTGCATGCTTCTCCTTAGATAGACTTGTGTCTCTTTTGTATTATAAAGACATATTGTAATTTACTTTTGGATATTTCTGTATTCTATAAATTTAGTGGATTGTATACACATTGTGTAATGACCCTTATGGTCATGTATGATGAATACGCGACGTCTTGCATCTTAGAGCATTTCAGCAGTTGCCCCAAGTCATTTATGACTTGTTGGGATTGGCATTTCGGATCCCTATAGACTCTGTCGAGAAATATCTCAAAATTTCTATTTTAGATCCTCAAGTTAAGTATTC
>JBDJHY010611808.1:242-16351 GCA_039654485.1 Withania somnifera | reverse complement strand
CCAAAATAGAGATATGAACTGATTACCTTAGTATAAAACAATAGTCATTGGTATCCCACGCATTAATCTATTGCAAGAAGATCCTAAAATACTGCTTTATTGAATAACTAGTGTAAACTGGTAAGAAGTGAGATGACTTAGTAATTTGTTCTACTATCACCCATATATAATCATGCTTTTGGGCTAAGGGAAAATCAGTGACAAAGTCTATATTGATAACTTCCTACTTCAAAGTCGAGATATCAAACTTTTCCAACTCCCAGATAGCCTTTGATGTTCTACCTTAACTTGCTGACACTTAGGACACTTAGCCACGAACTTGGCTATTTTCATATTTTATACCATTCAACGAATACACTTCCTTAAAATCTCTATAAATCTTCTTAGACCCAAGGTAAACATATTACTTAAAACTCTGACAAGATCCTCTCTTTCTCAACCCATCAACTGCTAGAACACACAGACTATCTTGATGACAAAGAATCCCATCTCTCCCTTGGGTTAAAACCTGAATCTTCTGCTTCTGGACTAAAACATTTAGCTTCCATGTCATTTTCATTTCGAACAAAGTAGATTTTTTCCAGCAATATCAAATTGCTTTTATAAACCAATGTTGGAGAACTATTTTTGTTCTCCTTAACCTCTGCTATAAGAGATGATTCAGAAGCATTATACACAAGCATACCCCATCCTCTGCACCTATCAGTCTGACCATAAGGTCTGCAACCCTATAAACCTCTCTAGGAAACTCTCTCTTATTCTGATCAACATGTTATAAGCTTCCCAAGGTTAACCTGCTCAAGGCATCATCCACAACATTAGCCTTTCTCAGATGTATAAAACAGTTATATCATACTCTTACAACAACTCTAACAACCTTCTCTTATGAAGATTCAGATCCTTCTTCTCAAACACATGCTTAATACTCTTATGATCAGTGAATACATCTAAATGAACCCCATACAAGTAGTGCCTCTATAACTTGAAAGAAAAAATCGCATCTGTCATCTCAAGATCATAAGTGGGATAGTTGTTTTCATTTGTCTTAAGATATCTAGAGACATAAACTACCACCTTACCATTTTGCATCAAAACGCAACCCAAACCTACTTGGGAAGCATTTCAATAAATAACAAAACCCTCAGAACCCTTGGGCAAAGTCAAAAATGGAGTTGTAGTCAATCTCATTTTCAAATCCTCAAAACTCTTCTCACAAGTATCTGACCACTCAAAATTTACTTTTCTGGGTCAAATAGTTCAAAGGTTTGGATATGTAAGAAAAGCCCTGAAAAACCTACGGTAATACCTTGCTAGCGCTAGAAAACTACGAATGTCTGATGGAGAGCCTAGTTTAGGAAAATTTTAGACATAGTCAATCTATAGGGATTTTACCTGAATACCCTTGATAAAAATAATATGACTTACGAAGGTAACTGGGTGGGTCCAGAACTTACAGTTAGAGAATTTAGCATACAACTAGCGGTCCATAAATGTTTGATAAACAACTCTATAATGGTATGCATGCTCCTCCCCCTTAAGGAATAAACAGGAATATCATTCATGACATATACAAAGGCTTGAACACCCTATTTATGAGGTCTATGAAATATGCAAGAGCATTAGTCAAACTGAAAGACATGAGCACAAACTCAAAGTTTCCATAACGGGTTCTGAAAGATGTTTTTGGAATATCAACCTCTCTGAGATGATAATAGCCATAACTAAGTTTACTCTTTAAGAAATGGATAGCACCTTGGAATTGATCGAAAAAGTCATCAATTCTCAGAATGCGATACTTTCTTGATTATGACTTTTAACGGTAATCAATACAAATGTGAAGGGAACCACCTTTCTTATGCACGAACAAATCAGGGGCACCAAAGAGAGATACATAAGGACAGATAGACCCTTTGTCTATGAGATCTGCTAAATGATCCTTCAACTTTCTAAGCTCATCTGGTGCCATCTGTCATGTTACGAATTTACCCCCTAGGAGAGACTGTCATCCTTATCAAATAAGATACCTCAGAATCCTTACACAAACCCTTGGCTCGTGCACAACTCTACTCATTAACATTTAGCAGAAGAAATGTCAAGTAAATTAGAAATAGTTGACCTTACATTAGTTAATAGAGATATCAATAAATAAATGAAAACTCAATATTGATACTAGCTCAACATAAGTCTAAAAGTCTCTATACATTAATTGTCGAACTTTTAGAACAAATTATAATTAGTATGTAATTAAGAAATAAGGAAATAAAAATAAAGTAAAGGCTTTAATAAAAATAAAAGAAAATATAAGTTCCATAGTCATCCCTTGATTCAATGACGATTCACCAATTTTCTAGCTTCAAAAAGATGCGGATCCAATCAACCACAAGTGCTCGGAAGGCTGACAGGATCTGTATGAGGAATAACATGCAACATAGAAAGTATGGAGTTATTACATAAAATGTACTGATTATGTGAGTAGGTGCAATAATCTACAACAAAAAATTACTCACGATTATGCAATGCATGAACTTATAAAAATAGTTCAACATCAATAAAGCAATAGAGTGAAAATTTAATAGTGTAGTTAAAAGCTCAACTTTCAAGAGTATGACTCAAAATAAATTAAATAGCTCAACTTTTAATAGTTTTTAACAAAAGAATAAAGACTAACCTTCTTTTTTACTTTCTTTACTTCAAAACTATCACTTCACTTCCTTTGGAAGTTTCTATAACCGACACACCTTATGCCTTAGTAATGAATTCTACATACCCTATGTAGATGGGCCTTTATACCTTGCCAGGGGTATGAACTTACAACTTCTCTAAGTGGATCCACTAAGTCTATTAATAGACACACTTAATGGGCCAAGATATAATCTCTATCTTTTACTATGCATGTTTCAGGTCTGCGAGAATCTTTCCGCCCTCTCGGTGATAATAATCTCCCATAAAAATAATTACATTTCACATTCAACTTCTCATGACTTTAAAAGTTCCCTCATTAAAATTACTAGATAAGCTACACCTTCAATATAATACCAAAATTAGGTAAACTCTTTCAATTTTGACTCTTCATTATCTTCTTATTTCTCATCTTATCAATTTAAGCATAAAGATAATCAATTCTCGTCAATTAGGCTTAATGAGACAATAATAGTCAAACTAGGAATGCTTATTAAAAGGTTTAAAAGCCATGTAAAAGTCAACAATTATGACACTTCAATACTCATCTTTACTTTTAGGATTAGACTTGTGAAAACATCAATTTAACTCATACTTCAAGACTTCCTTCAACTTCTACAATCACTTTCAAAATCATGCTAACTCACGAGGACTATGAAGTTTAGCAATTTTCATGTAAAATCCATAATTTAAACTAAAAGTCATCAAGAAACCAAATAATAAGGCTAACCTAAATAAGTGGAAATTAAGAACCCTAGCATGTTTTACAACTTCAACTTTTTTAAGAAAAAGGATCTTTGGGCACAAGGATGGATAGGATCATTTTCTATACCCACATAACTAATTAGAAGAACTCTTGATTGGATTTAAAGAAGAACCCTAACTTACTTCTTGAATCCTAAGTTTGATTTGATGAAATGTAAAATGAATAGGAATAGGTGTTAGGGGCTAACCAATTTAGAGTCCAAAATGACACGGGGTTTAAGGGAAAAAGAACCTGGGAATTTACCAAATGACCTGTCATTAAAATACCTAGAAACTATAGGGGCCCATTCCACGAGTTACTCTAAGACTCTTGGAGTGTCATACCATAAATCTTTGACGAAGCTGTGGGATGGACTTTGCTCAGTTGAAGATTCATTATATGCCATGAATGAAAACCACAAGCTGTGATTTTTCATTTCATGACTCGTGAGGTGCAACTCTTGGAACTGGACTAAAATTTCAGCTTCTGGAACTCAAGGCACAATTACACAATATGGGTCGTAACGCTCACTTCATGGGCTGTAGAATGCACATATAGGAACTTAATAGAACATGAAGAACTCAGACATCAATACACGAGTAAAATCCATGAATTATGGAATAACACTTTAAGACTCGTGGCTACTTAGGATCATTTTCTCAGTTATTTAAGTGCAAGAATAGGTTTTGAAGCTTGAATCAAGTACAAGACATTACAATATCTCTACCTGAGATCATTCGTCCTTGAATAAAGGCTAAACTTAGAAAATAGACTACAAGTTGATATGAATAATGTAACAAAACTCAATCCCATTTCAACAACCTATCAAATTTAATTAGACATCAACTTAGCTGACCGAAATGCCTACTACAATAACTAATTCAACTACCATGAACTAATCAAATAATGCACAAGTATAAAAATAAGGACGTATACAACTACTATCTCCATTGACATCGACTCTCCTTAAATTATGCATGAATACACTCAATGGACTCATGTAATGCTACAGCTAAATGCTCATGAAATGAAAAGGGGAAAAGCTTAATAAAGATGTTATTACCTCAATATGGATTGAGACTAGAAGGAATTAGGTGTATTCATCTACTTATAATGTTGGCCTCTACATCCCATGTAGCACCCTCAACTGACTATCTCTTGTTTCTCAAACTACAAACCTATCTACCAAGAATCTAAACAGGGGCCTCCTCATAGGTTAAGCTATCTTGAATGTTATGTCCTAAGCTGGCATTATCAGTGACATATCATTCCTGATCTTCCTCATCAAAGAAACATAAAACATATGGAAAACCACTTCTAATTATATTTGAAGATCTAGTAGTTCGGTAATATTTCCCACCCTCATCATAATCTGATAATGTCCAATATACCCTTCATAGAAGACACTTTAATAAAAACCCAATCACCCCCATCAAACTATAATTATTTACTCCTTATATCTGCATAGGATTTCTTCCTTCTCTAAGTTGTCTTCAACCTTTGTCGAATAATTTGAACTTTCTACATTCTATCATAATATATCTCTATCCTTTCCTTAGATGCCACTCCCACTTCAAAACAACCCATTAGAGACCTACATCTCCTCCCATACAATGCTTAAATGGGTCAATCGAGATACTCAAGTGATAGTTGTTTTTATATGCAAATTCAATGAAAGAAAAGTGCTTAACCAACTGCCTTTGAAATCTATTTCACATGCCCTCAACATATCTTCTCAGGTATGAATGGTTCTCTCAGCCTGACTATCAATCTATGAATGAAAAAATATTCTTAAATGAACTTAGGTACAAAGACACCTCTAATATGATCTTTAAAACTAAGACGTAAATTGAGTACCTCTATTTGAAACAACTGTCAAAGGCACACGATGCATCCTGACAATCTATTATAGGTAGATCTTACAGTTGCATTGCTGAATAACTAATGTTAACTATTAAGAAGTGAGTTGACTTAGTCATGCAGTCTACTATAACCCATATGGAATCATACTTTCGGGTAAAGGGTAAACAGGTTCAACACCCATGTTGATTGGTTCCCACTTCCATGTCGAAATACAAAAAATCAATAACTCTCTAGTTGGTGTCTAATGCTCTAACTTAACTTGCTAATAATTTGGACACTTAGCCATAAACTTGGATATGTTCTCCTTCATATCATTTCACCAGCACATCTTTCTCAAATCTCTATGCATCTTCATAGGCCTATGATGAACAGAATACCTTGAACTATAAGCCTTTAACAAGATCCTTTCTCTCATCCAATCAACTTCTAGAACATACAGCTGATCCTGATAATGAAGGACACTATCTCCCCCTTGTGAAAACCTAGGTCTTCTACTTCTAGATTGTACTCTTTAGTTGTCTAACACTGGGTCACTATATTTATTCTCCTTCATCTCTACTACAATAGATAGCTCAGAAGCATTATGCCCCAACACACCTCTATCCTTAATACTTACCAATCTAACTCCAAGGTGTGCAAGCCTATGCACCTCCCTAGCCAACTATCTCTTAATCTCCTTAACAATGGAAAAATTAACCAATCACAACATGATAAAGGCATCAAAAACTATATTGGCCCTACCCGTTGGTACAAAATAGATATGTAATATTCCTTCAAAAACTCCAACAATCTTCTCTGATGAAGATTAAGATCTTTCTACTCAAATCGATACTATAAACTCTTATAATCAGTGAAGATATCTACGTGCACCATATATAAGTTGTGCCTCCACAACTTTAAGGTGAAAAGCACAACTTCCAGCTCATAAGTGGGATAATTCTTCTCATAAGAATTAAGTTTTCTATAAGAATATGTATAACCTTACCATGCCACATCAATACACAACCCGAACACACTCTGGAATCATCACAATACATAACAAAACTCTAAGAACCCTTAGGAAAAGTCAACACCGAAGTTGAAGTCATTCTAGTTTTCAACTCCTTAAAACTCTTATCACAATGATAAAGCCATAAAAAATTCACTTTCTTCTGAGTCAAATTGGTTAAAGGAGAGGCTATGGAAGAGAAGCCCTGAAAAAATTTACGATAGTATCCAGATAGACCCAAAAAATTATGGATATCCGATGGAGAGGTAGATCTATGGCAATTATGTACAAAATCAATCTTTTGGGAATCTATTTTGAATATCCTGTCTAGAAATGATGTGACCAAGCAAGGAGACTGAATGAAGCAAAAACTCATACTTAAAAAACTTAGAATAATCTGACGCTCTCTAAGGGTTTGAAGAACAAATCAAAGATGGTTTGCATGATCCTCCTTGCTTCTGGAATAAACCCGAATATCATCAATGAAGACAATCACAAATAGGTCCAAGTAGGGCTTGAAAACCCTGTTCATGAGGTCCATGAAAGTTGCAGGAGAATTATTCAAACCAAAAGACACAACCAGAAATTCAAAATTGCCATACTGAGGATGAAAAAATGTCTTTGGAATATATGACTCTCTGACCTTAAGCTGATGATAACCAAAATGAAGATCAATCTTAGAATCATGGATAGGACTTTGAATCTTATCAAAACAACTCACCAATCCTTAGAGTAGGATATTTATTTTTGATTGTCTTTGTTCAACTAACGGTAATCAATGCATATATGGAGGGAACCATCTTTATTATGTATGAAGATGACAAGAGCACCCCAAGGAGAGACACTCGAATGGATAAACCCTTTGTCTAAAAGATTTTCTAACTGGTCCTTCAACTCTCTAAGCTCAGTTGGTTCCATCCTATATAGAATAATAGAAATAGGTTGAGTTCCTAGAAAAAGATTATACAAAAGTCTATCTCTATATACGGAGGTACTCTAGGTAAACATAAAACACATGAAGAAATTCTCATACTATAGTGACGGATTGGATATCAGGGTTCTCAGAATCAGAGTCCTGAACTCGAACCAAATGATAAAGACATCCCATAGAAATAATCTCTCTAGCCTTAAGATAGGAAATGAACCTACCCTTAGGGACAACTCTACTACCCTCCAACCCAAGGACAGGTCTATTAAGAAACTGGAAGCGTACAACTCTAGTCTTACATTCACCAACAATATGACATGAATGGAGTCAATCTATTCATAGTATAATATCAAAGTATGCCATATCTAACTCATGCAAATCAGCATGAACAACTATCCCCAAAATAGAAATAGGACTACTATGGTAGACTCTCTAAGTTAGAAAAGGATCACCAACAAGAATAGAAATAGATAATGACTCGGATAAAACATTGGTGACTTAGATAAAACATCATGATCTACACTAAACTCTCTAGCAATATACGAGGATACAAAACAAAGACTAGCTCTAGGGTATAACAATGCATAAAAACCATCTCATGAATTCTCAGCATACTTCTCACCACATCAGCTGACTGCTCCTAATCTTAAAGAGAACCCAAAAAATACAAATGGTTTTGGCTCTAGCTTAATCAATAGAATTAATAGCACCCTACCGAGTCTAGCATGCTACTGTAGTTGCCACTGGGTAGTAGCTTATGATCTGGCACCACTCTAATGAACTGTGGGAAAATCTATTTGCCTATACCCCAACAACCCATAAGAATAATAGTTCCTCGAAGGACAATCATGAAGACTATGAACAATCTATGGGGAATAAGTCAAAAACTAAGTGAACTTCATGCTATACTCAGTCATACATATGAAGCCCTACTCCAAACTCAGAAACTCACAAACCCTCCCTTACATCTTCTTTCTAGGAAAGAATCAGACCATAAATGCAGTCTAAAACACCTTCCAAGATTTTGGAACATCCCCAACTCCCTCGCCCTTCCACTACAAATCACACCAAGACCTAGCAACATCCTTCAGCTACTAAGCTTCCAAGTCAACCCTATCAACATCCAGAACTTTCATTATCTCATAAATTTGGCGAACCTCCTCAATAAAATTCTCCAAATCATCCACAATCCTCAAACCATAGAACACCAAAGGACTCAACCTCAGGAACTCCCTCACCCTTACAACTCCAGTATCAACACCAACTAGATGAAACACGAGAACCTAAACTAGATTTTGAGTTTGTTCCATCACTCTCTGAGCCATCATATGCATCATGTTACGTATCTCTGTGGTGGTGGTGTTTATTAGTGACTGTTGTGTCTAAGGATTTGGTGGAGCTTGGTTTTATTGGTTCCTCTTCCTAGTTTGGTGAGCTGTAAAGCATGATCACCATGGAGGAATGATTTGAAACCTGTAAAGCATGAGTCAAAAAGAGAACATATCTTAGAGTCAAACTCCAAATCAAGAAGTAGAACATCAATAAAGGAAAACTTTTCTAAATATTCTGTGTCATCTCAATCATAGATATGATGCAGTCACACCCATAACTGATATTCTACCTAATGTTGGCTTCCATTCTTAACCTAGGAATTTATGAACCTAGTGTCTGACACCAAGCTTGTCACACTCCGGAACTCACAGGCATGACCGACATTCTTAAACACTGTGTTTCCTTAGAAACCTCAAAGGAACAACTTAGATCATGTATAGCTCTACAAACATCACTCAATGGAAGCAATAACAATTAATAATAAAAGTTTAATGGGATCCTCACAATAATCAATCAAAAGTATCATAACATAATAGATAAACTCAAGTCTCAAAACAATACATGTCATTCTGAAAGCCTCTAATAGATAAATAATTGACTACTAGCACAAGAGTTTACTAGCTAATCTCTAAAAAATAAAATAATAAAATAAAAAAACTAAAGCTAAAGTCCAATCTCTAGATAAATAAATAAATTTTATATAGCTTTCCCTCGAATCAAGTGAGGACCCGACGATCATAGAATCATAGAATCTTCTAGGAATTCAAGTAATGTCAAGCTCAAATGTTCGGATGGTTGGCAATATCTACATGGAGGGTTAACATATGTAGCAAGGGTAGAATCAACACATAACACATTTACTGAGTACGTGAGCAGGTATAAAATAGGTTATACATTATAATGATAAGCATTATGCAATGCATAAACTGTAAATATCAACTTCATCTCGAAATCAAATATGCAATTTAGCAGTTTATACTAAAAATAGTTAAAAAGATCATATTTCAAGCAAACCCAACTAAACTTGCTTAACAATCAGTTTTTAACAAGAGATAAAGACTTAGTTAAAAACAAGATTTCACTTTCTTCCTTTCAAAACATTCAATTTTAGCTTCTCTTTGAGAGTTTCTATAACCAACATACCTCAAGGCAATAAGGTGGTGAAGTCAACATATTACCCTATGTTTATGGGCTCTCATACCCTGCTAATAGATGAGACACTCATTCTAGTGGATCCAACTAAACACTGTAGGTACAACTGAGCAGTACTAAAATAATACCCTATATTCTCTTATTTATTACCTATGTCTACTATTTAGGCAAAATACCCTCACCCATTCTTACTAAGAAATGAAAAGAAGCTTTGGGTATTATGAAGCTCATGCCCCCATAGGTGCTAATACTCCGCACACGTAACATCAGCACTCGACACTCTTTACTTAATGGAACACCCTCAATAGAACCATAAGTCAAACTGCGCAGCAACACTCTAGACTAGTGGGATACCCTCAATGGAACCAACTAGCCCAAAACATCTTTTAAAACCATATTAATACTCTTTATTAAAATCTCAATTTGGCACTTTATAGTCAATTTTACACTCATCTTGTAAATAAAGATAAAATCATGTAAACAGTTAAGTAATTATGACATTTCAACCTTCATATTAAGTGTAAGAATAAACCTTGAAAATAATCATCAATTCTTACCTCAATGTTTCTTTATTTATTTTACTTAAATTATAAAAATATGCTACCTTATAAAAAATTTCGTAATTAAATAATCATCATGAAAACTTCATAATTCTAACTCAAAGAAATAAATTAAATCATTACTACAGGGAATCATAGTTCATAAAATAAAACAAGAACCCTAGCATGCTTCTACACCTTCAAAACTTTATTTTAAAAAGTATTTTTGGGCACAAAGATAAATGAAGTCCTTTTTGAAAGCCCACATACCTAATTAGAAGCAATTTGATGATGAAAAATCAACTATCAAGATGCTACAATGGAGTTTTCTTGAAAACC
The DNA here is from genome assembly GCA_039654485.1 of Withania somnifera. Classification (NCBI taxonomy): domain Eukaryota; kingdom Viridiplantae; phylum Streptophyta; class Magnoliopsida; order Solanales; family Solanaceae; genus Withania; species Withania somnifera. The sequence continues at coordinate 5,786 of JBDJHY010611808.1, read as the reverse complement.
CCTAGTTCTTGCCTCTTTAGAAAAGTTCGAAGAAAAACCCTAGCTTCATTTAATTTAGCTAAAAGATTAGTGAATTAAGTGTTTATGGTATTTATATTTTTATTTTTTAGAAACCAAAACTACATGTCTTTAGCCCAAAAACGCAAAGGATATACCCAAAATACCCTTCATTTAACGTATTTAGAAACTAGCCAAAACCATTTCAGGGCTCGTGATGTGGCACATCACGAGCTGTAAAGTGGCACATCACGAGTCGTGAAGTCACTTGAAAGGTAAAACCATACCATGAGTCAAGACCATAAGTCATGGTCTTCAACTCCATGGCTCGTGGTGGTTCTCGTACATGAGGGACTAAATTTTAGTTTTTTTGGCTTAAAGATCACTATTTAACAGTATGGGTCATGATATGGCATAGTACGGGTCGTGATTTGGTTTTGTGGTGCCTTGGAAGAAAAAACATGGAGATTCTAATTATGCAGTACGAGTCCTACCGTGAGTCATACTCTGGCACACCATGAGGCATCCATAACTTCTTGCTTCAAAATCCAAATGACATGAATTTTGTTGCATTGGAAACTAGACTCAAGGAAATTTATGTGAATAGGTCATGTATCACCTAACTCATTAGATATAAAAATATATGGTTGTTTGAACTTGACTCAAGCATGACGTAACCTCAAACTAAACTTTTTGAAAGATCCTTTAACACAACTTTGTGATTGAAGTTGTTTATGACCTCAAATCATACCAAACACTCATACCACACTTTATATTAGGATATTATCACCAAGTAACACTATTTAAGGTGTTAAAGCAGTGTTACTATGGATTTTCAAATAAATATTATATACGAGCTGGGCAAATTATTATTTTTTTTATATGTAGTAACTACTTACATTTAACATGTTTGCGACCTATTTAAAGCTACAAAATTTTAAAAATATTTTGACATATTACACCCTTTTAAAATTTTAAACTTTTAAGATTTTAAAAAAAATATTTTTGGCAAAACAACTTAAAACATATCACTAAATTTAAATGAAAGAGTATAAATAAAAAATTAAACAATAAAGAACGTGGATTGCCAATCTATCTAAATCATTCCAGCGAAGACTTTTATATTTTGTTCTTCTTTATTAATATACCCCTCAATTGAGCATCTAATGGTTGTACAAACAAAATAAATATCAATTCTATCGTATATGAGCTACATATGAGATGCACAAGATTGAGCAACTAAATAATGAGAAGTTAACCTTATAATTCTTGCAAAATTGAGTACAATTTTCTTACATTCTATACAAATATGAATCAAGTTAAGCAAAAAAGCTAGTAAATTATGAAGCATAAAGAACAATGGTCAAGGATTTACAGATTACCCAAGAGGATGAGAGAAAGAAATGAAGTCACTTGAGCTAATATCAATTCTTCAACTTCAGATAATTTAGAAATCGTCAAGAACTGAATCCATCTTGCTCTCATGGTAGATATGTGATTCCGATACTTTATTTAATTTCCCCTTTGAGAATTTTCAAAGGTAAATGATCAAGACAATGAACACAGTGACAAAAAAAGAAGATTTAGAAGAAAAATAAGTGAGCTTGAAAGCAATAGATTGTGAAGGCGGTGGAGGATTGTAGAGCTATCTTTACACCTATTTTCTCAAGATTTTTGCCCATCCTTTAATCAAATTAGAAGAGAGAAATAGCTAGCTGGAGTGAGTGTTATAGAGGACTGAATTCACAGTCTACTATTTTAGTTTGGATAGTGGAGATGGAAGATGATGGAAAGTGGAAGGGAAAGGAGGAAGGGGAAGGGGAAGGAGGTCACTTGTAAATAAAGCTACAGAAAATGCTCTAATCTTTGTGAGGCATTAAAAAGGTGTTAAATATAGTAACAGTGGAGTAGTGTGTGAAATTGAAAGTGTAGTGAGGAGTCTTCATGTTCAAAAAGAGGACCACCAACACGTTTCACTTTTCTTACTCTTACGCCATACACGCAAATGAGGGTATTCTTGTACATATAACTTTTTTAACGGGCAAGTTATCACTAATATGAAGAAGTTCCGATCAAAATAAACCACTTCAACTAAAAAAAAACCATCAAAATAAGTTAAAACATTAATATGTAATAAAAGTAAATTTATCGTAATTAATAATTATAAAATATATTTTAAATTATTTGATGAAATTAACTTTCGTTAATATGAAAATATATGGTATATCGTGATTATTAAATACGATACACAGAATAAGGGTAAATCTCAATTAACAATCATGATATATAATGTATTCAGTATATCGAGATTATTAATAACAATACATGTTTTAATTAGATTTATCATGATTATTAATTACAACATGTACTTTTTCAGTCATGAGGCAACATATTGTTTCAATGATTAAGATATTTTATGAATTTTATAAATATTCAACAAATTCATTATAAATTCAAATCGAAATAAAAAAATCTTTTTTTGCATTTGCCTTAAAAAATCTTTCTTTGTGCTTTTTTTTTAAATTAAAGATATTGTTTGTCGATAAAATTACGTTTTCACTTTACTGAGATGGTAAAATTGTTGAGGAGGGCAATTTCGTTCATTATAGTTGTTTGCCAAAATGCAATAAGAAAAAATATAAATATTGAAATATTTTCTAAAAAAATTAAAAACACAAAATTATATAGTAGTTTTCATATAGTTTTTGATATATCAAAATTTTATTTTACAAATATTAAATTACTATTAATAGGAATGGAGTTGAGTGTCTGTTTTTGGATTATAATGAAAATGTACTCATAATATAACGTAGCAATCATTCATACTCATAAAATAAGAAAATAAAGTGCACAAATAGAAAGAAACCAACAAGAACAGCGCTGATAAAATTACGATGATTTTCAATTAAAATGTACAGTCAAAATATAGATTCAATAATATGATTACAAAGTAAGTTTGTCAATGGTGGTGAATAAAAATCTGGTGGGCACATTTCTTTTCTACGCATAAAAATTCCTTCGTTGCTGGTGTCTCTATCCCTATCATCTTCATGTTTGGTCGGCTTTTGAGGAGGGATACCTGACTGATCATGATGAAGAAGAAGGATTGTTGCTAAGGTCCACCTAAAATAGTATCAATTAGATATTTAATTGCACACAAACAATCTTTCTTCGTTTTAACTTGAGAAAATAATGAAAAAAAATTACCTGAGTGTCCAGAGCAGAGATATTGTCTGCGTCGTGGTCAGATAAAGACTCCTACATCGCGAATGAAAGATCCTCTTAATTAATAATTGTCTAATTTTCACAATCAGAAGTGCTAGAAGCGCCACACTCGGATGCTATCAATGACTCCTATACCTCTATAGAAGCTGAGGCAGATGGTGCACAAAGTTGATCTAATAAAAGTTGTTGACGACTAGGTCTGACAAATAAAATAACAGTTATTAATTAATTATAGACTGATAGCTATAAATTAATTATACAAAATTTTAAGTCACTACGTTTTTCTGCATCAAAATCAAGTCGTCCAACTGGTGAAGGACATACATGCAAGGTGATATAGTCTGCAGTGAGGTGTCTTGTCAGGAGAAGCTCGTTAAGAAGTAATGTTGCAGAGTCATCAAAATCTTCATCCTCATTTAAATCAAATGGCGGGGATGGAAATTGCATCATCTAACCAGAGGAACTCATAAGTTGTTGTCTTTGCCGGCTGGGTCACATCCATCACCAGAACATGTTAGACCTTTGAAACCTCAAAACCCTGCCCTACTACCTCTGCTGGCTGGGCTACATCCTCCACTTCTAAAGGATTTACTTGTTGGACATAATCATGCTGGACATGTTCATCATACAACTAAATGACACCACCATCGGCGGAGCAGGCTGGACCGCACCCTCTGCCGAAGCACATCCACTTCCACATCTGCCATGCCCAACAAAAGCACCATAACAACAGCCATGATTTCTACCTCCTCTTCCGGTTGGGGGATACTTATGTTGTGCGGCGGCACTACTGGGCCCCAAAAAATCTCTAACTAATTGTTGTGGGCGAGAGTCTGCTTAGTGAGCGACAAAAACTATTAGGCAATAAGGTATCCAAGATCATATGGCAGTATAGCTGCTGCATAGTTATGCATTTGTTCTAGACCCTACTGCATCTATCTTAATACACGCGCCACTAGTGCATAACCCTGATCCGAATAGTAATGGTGACCAATAAGTAATAGGTCGTGCTGCTGATACTAATCCATGTACGTATCCATATTGGCTTTCTTTACCGGCTGAATCAATCTGCCATATAGCTCACCCCATGCCTTCAAAACGTCATTATACAAATTAGTGAAGGCATCATCGATCCCCATACGATCATCGTACTTATGGTGGTCTTTGTGCCACTACGGAATGGCTAGTAGCTGAGGTGGATAGACAAGATGCCTTATCATATTCAATAACATTCATAGAAATTAGAGGCACACACGATCTCCACATGTCACTATCATCATGACAATAATGTTGCAACCTACCAAGGATTCCATCGTACTGCCTCCACACAAACTACATTGAAGCAATGTTAGTGGATTAAATTATATTTTAAAAATAAAGAATTACCAAAAATGTAATTAATATAGACATGATTTTTAAAAATCTAAATGAAGAATAAAGTTACCTGGTCAATGTGCATCATGTCAAGTGTGTCTCTGAATACCGAGACTATCGTCCTTTGTGACTCGTCCCCATGCGACATATGTCTGGCCTATCGCCCAACAACTACAGTATCCAACACATACTCATGCAACGACAGTCGTAATGGTATAATTCTCTCCCAGATCCACAACTAATTAATTTTATAAAAAGAAAACAGAATGAACATGTATATTAACGAAAACAACACTTAGTAACTGCTACGTTCACCTACGTACCTGGAGGAGAGGTACAAATCTAGAAACACACTTGTCCCTCCCCATTACTGCATGACATAGGCCTCTATATAAATATGCAAGCACAACACTGCCCCAATTGTAATTGCCAATCTGAGTCAGTCCTTGAGGCATGCCAAAAATCATAAATAAACATTATTGATCATTGTATTACAGATAGTATCCCAGAAAATATAAGCAGAATGTACATACAGGCAATCCTTTGTACTTACAATCAAGATTCTCAACTAAATAGTACTTGAGATGTTTATAAAAACAATAACTCTGACTAACGAATGGATCATCCTCATGAAAACCAATCAACAATGCCAACGTAGGTCTTTATATAGCAGCTCCCAAACCAACATTCACTTATATCACAGGAGTGTCATCGCACTGCAAACCAAAAAAGACTTGAATGTCCTTTATGGTGATGGTAACCTCCCCAAATGAAAGGTAAAAACTATGTGTCTCAGGCCAGCAGTGCTCGATAAGGATAGTCAACTCCATCTTGTAATGACCCTTAAGGTCATTTATGATAAATATGCAGTGTTTTGCATCCTAGATCGTTTTGGTAGTTTCCCTAAGTCATTTATGACTTGCTGGGACCGATGGTTCGGATCCCTGG
>JBDJHY010611482.1:0-16353 GCA_039654485.1 Withania somnifera | reverse complement strand
TCCACAAAATCTTATAAAAGGGTATCCGAAACCCACAAATCACAAACTCACAATCAAACTTGACTTTGTTCGGCCTTCCAGAGCTAACGGAACTGTCAGAATTAAATTCCGAGCTCATCTTGAAGGAAAGTTGACTTTCGTCAATGAGTACTAAATTTAAGACTCTAAAACATAGAATTTGAGATAATTTTCGACCGAGTTGTCAGGGATCCGAACTATCAGTCCCAGCAAGTCATAAATTACTTGGGGAAACTACCAAAATTCCCTAGGATGCAAGACACTACGTATTTATCATAACTTAACTTAAGGGTCATTACATAAAACTATCATAGTCATTCCATACAGATAACGCCACCACAACTTAAGCAAAAAAAAAATGCCACAGCAAACCTCAAGTCATAATTTGGGTAGTTGTACTCTTGATCCTTCATCTATAAAGAATCATAGGAGATAACCCGATGCTACTGCATTAAGATGCATCTCAAACCAATGCTAGCAGCATCACAATACACTGTATAAGTAGAACCCAACTGGTAGAATCAAAACAGATGCTGAAGAAAGAAACTTATCAAGTCTCAAAAAATTGGACTCATACTTTACAGACCATTGGAAAGGAATATCCTTTTGAGTCAACCTACTCAAAGGAGTTGCTATCAAGGAGAAACCATGCATAAAACATCTATAAGATCATGTCAAACCTATGATATTGTGGATATCTTTAGGAGTATTATGCCGGGGCTAGTCAAAAATTATTGTAACATTTGTTGGATCAACACTAATAATTTTTATAAACACCACCATGGCTAATAAATTATAACAGTCTCTAGCCAAAACTAACACTTCGAGAACTTGTCATACATTTTCTAAGTTTTTAAAGTTTGGAGAACTATTGTCAGATGCTTCTCATGTTCCTCTCGACTCCACACATATATAAAGATTTCGACTATGAATAAAATCATGAAGGAGTCCAAGTAATGCCTGTAACCCTTAGACATAAGGTTCATAAATTTTGTTATAGCGCTAGCCATCTCGATCGATATAACCAAGAACTTGTAGTAACCAAATCTACTCTAAAATGTTGTCTTTAGGATGTCATATATCAGAACCCTAAACTAATATTACCTAAACTTCAAATAAATCTTTGAAAACACAAAATCAAGCTAAAGCTGAACAAAAAAATCATCAACACGAGGTAGAGGGTACATATTCTTAATGGTAACCTTCATTAGTATCCATTAGTCGATAAACATCTGCATAGTCCCATCCATATTCTTTACAGACAACACTAGATCACCCCATTATGATAACACTAAGAGAAATGAACCGTCTAGTAAGCAGTTCTTACAACTGACCACTAGCTCTCGAAGCTCTGTTGGGACTCGCAGATAAGACTATACAAATAATAACAAAGCCAGATAGAGATACTAATCATTCAAAATTAATTCACATGGAGAATTGATTCTGATCAAGTAGAAAAAGTTAGCCCTATATTGTTTGGTATTAGTAAAGCGCTAAGGCCCTATCTATAGTTAGGGGCCCTTCTTTTCTCATTAGCGCTCTTGTTTTATTGTAGTGCGCTAAAGTTCTTTGGAAATGAGCAAGTAAAATGCCATATTTTTAATTCAGTCCTAGTACTAAAAGATGTGACTTCAGAAAATATATTCCTTGAAGTTGATCAAGTGTACCATTTACCATATTCAACAAGTCAAGAAAATGAAATACTTTTCATACAAAGAGAATGACAGCCTAAAAGAATGCAATAGATAGAGCAATCGAAATTGATATGGAGCTCGGATCAAACTCAATTGGAAAATCATTTTATCAAATTGATAGGAGGCCATGAAATTAGCAAGAAAGACATCGGTAAACTCACAAATGATGGGAACAAACTCAAGGAAGGGGGATCATCACTCATCATGAATATTGGCAAGATAAGCAAGACAACCCCTAGATATGAGCCTACATGCCTAAATACCAGAAATAACCCCCACAATAGAGTGGTTAGTAGGGCCCTACCTACCACCATGGATACACTAGTCGTGAATAAAGTAATAGTTTTGGAATAGAATTTAAATATTGTATGATTAGGGGATGGATAATCCATGCCCACTAAAACATCAAAATAGTTCATATCTAGTGCCACTAGGTCATCCCGAGTGTCCAACTCCCGCTGGTCATAACACAAGATCTGTAAACATATTCCACTACTATGGTCTCACCTATGGGAGTATACACACTTATGGGAACATATAAAGACTTACATTTAAAACCCAAACGAGATGAAAAGTAACAGATACATAAGAATATCTAGAACTAGGGTTAATTAATTACAAAGCAAGATGGAGATTAATACATAACATATCTATAATCTCAATATCAGATGCATGACCCTTGACTCTATTAGTGTTGGCTGCCTCCTACTAATCTCCTCCTCCTACCCTTTATTTTCCCCTCTTGTTCTTACCATGAACTCCCAATGTATCTAGATAACCACCTTTAGTCAATAGTTGTACTGTCTGTAATGGTTTAGTTGCCTTAGCTACTCGTTAATTGGCTATCTAATTATGGAAATCTATGATATAGAGGCTCAACTCGCCACATTCATAACTAATTGAAGATATGCTTCCCAGACCTAAGCCACTGTACGATCCACCCTGCCCACCACATCCCTGAACTACTAAAGAAGGTCCCTTGTAAAGCTACTTACTCTGACTAGTATGACCCTAATTGATAAACTATAGTAAAGAATGAACTGGATGAAAGGACTAACCTAGTTAAGTTTGGTGATGTTGTGGTATCGACTTTCATACCATCCAGATATTTACTGGAAGCCATTAAGATAACCTTGATGGCACTACCTCTTATAGTTTCCTACTTTGTGCACTTGCTAGTATCCCTCATTAGTTTTGGTATGATTATAGTAGCCAATTACGATCACATGTCTGCAAGAATCCACTTTATATCCTTGTGTATCTATTGTCTGGATTTTAAAAAGAGAACACACTCTTCCATTGTGGATATTAAATTAGCCTCTTGTGCTAATAACTTATTAAACCTGATATCATACTATGTTACTGGCATGAAACTCTACTATAAATTGGTGAACTTATCTCTAAGCCTCTCTGAAACTCTATGGAGAATACTTGTCAATTAAGGCCTTAGTGACCTGAACCTTAGTCAATGGAGGTCATCCATCTGGCCTACCTTCTCTATAAGTTTTCCACAACTGTTTAGTTGTCCTTTCCAACTGATTAACAACAAACTCTACTTTATGGAAATGTCTAAAACCAAGGGTACTCAATAACTCCATACAATCAACTATAAACTTGTGGGGTCCTGTCTTTAATCTTCTGATAACCATGGTAGATCCATATTGATAAATTTATTCAGTAACTTTGGATCCTCGGAAGCCATCAATAGTAGGGCTAGTTGAGCCTGAAGTTGTTGTGCTACTGTAATAGGTTGTACTAGTGGGATGTGTCTTTTAGATGACCCTTGATGTATAAGAGGAGCTATGGAACACATAGTCACTCCTTGCTCTGATGTAAGTACCTCATCAATAGGAACCCCATAACACATAGTGCACATATATCTCCATACCTCTTGGGGAATTATTTTATGGGATAGGAGGTTGTGGATGAGGTAGATATTTTTATGCAAGATTTGGCAGTAAAACTATTATCTAGCCTCATCATCGAGCTCTAGCTCCATCATGTCCCTAGATGGATCCCTCCACTACAGTGGTGGGGGTCTCGTATTTGTCAATTATGGTACGCATGTGAACCATTTGCCAAAGAGCAAAGCTAAGTGAATTTTTAGGAAACCTAAAGGAACTCCACACATGAGAAGAATCAAGATATAACTTTTGGAATCTTCTTATAGATTATAAGGGATAGGATACAAATGTCTAAGTACCGATCCATGGGAATCTACTATATGCTTGCTTTTGTAGCCAAGGATACTAGAGAACTTGAGATCAGATAAAACTTTTTCACGACCCAAAATACTCAAGTTATGATGTAGCATAAAAAACCTCGCCTATAGGAAATCCTAAAATACAGCCCAGAGAGATAAGAACTAGGATAAACCAAGAAACAACAACAATAAAAAGATAAAATAAAGAGGACAGAAAGAGAGGAAGAGAAAATATATACAAGGATATAGTAGAATCTAACAATGCAAAGATACAAGGATATCATAAATAGAAGAAGGGATAACATATCAACGGTTAGAGAAAAGGTCCACCAGGAAGCCGAGCGCTCACTATTATATATGAAATAGCTCCATGTCTAGATCGAACAATCATTGCCTCTCTAATGACTAGTACAAAGATATTCATCATGGAAAAGGATGCAAAAGTGCAGTATGAGTATCAAACAACAAGTTTCCAGTGGGCAACTTACACCGACTGGGGGAAATTGGTGCATAAATAAGGTTAAAGTGAGTATAAATCTAGGGCAAGCTAAAAGCAACTATAGGTAGTAAAGCTAAATAAAGAAAGCAAGTCAATGTAAGATGTTTACAAGGAAATAACTAGTGAATAATATACCAAGACAACAACGATGAGATGTTTATCTGGAGCTTCAACATGGTCACCAACTAATGTATGAGTTAAAATTTCTTAATAAATAGAATAAGGAACAACACAAGTATAGGAAGGAGTGAAGTAGAATATTGCAACATAGGAGATCTAATAGAACCCAAATGGCCCCAATAAAACTAGAGGGTACACATTAAAAAAGAAAAATACCAAAACCTAAAAGAATTCTATAAGACTGGTAGGTACAACAAATCATCCAAGGAATCCAACCTAACTCCCCCAAGGCGAGGGGTCCATCCATGCACGAGTATATGCAACAAAATGGGGTGTTAGGAAAATAATCAAGTGTCTATACAAACCTTACCCAAGATGCTCCAGAGGAAATTAGGACGTATAAGATATATCGCTATATACCACTAACTTCCCGTATACTGCTACCCCAGCCGTCACATAGAGACAAAGGTTGGCAGGGCCTATGGAGAGAATATTCTCCCACATGTATAATCTTTGAACAATGCAAAAACATCAAAATCAAACTCAATAACCAGTCTAGTCCATAATCCCAATCTCGAGTTGCATATAAAGTTCATTAGTAGCTAAATAATGGAAAAAATGCTCTTTTAGGTAGATTTTGATTCCTGTATATTTTTCTCTAAAACAACCTCTATTATATAATCTATAAATTCAGTTGAGTCTAGAGTGTGTTTTCCACTCAAAATGCATTTTTAGTTTGTCAAAATTGGAATCCGTTTTATTTTTGAGCCTAAATTTTATTTTCTGAAAATGCTATTTTGCTGGTGTAGTTGCAAACCAATTAACCTATAAATTTTTTGATAAATTGGCAATTGGTATTTTTGATTTCGGTTCCTAACTTCCAACTTCATTTCCTCACGTCATTTTCCTCTAACGTTTCTCATTCCTTCGCTCAAATTTTGCACCAAATCATGTTCTAAGTATGTAATTGTTGTTTTAGCACATTAGGGGTAGTTTTCCATCATTCCCTCATTAATTGGGTAAGTTCTTCTTCCCCAAAAGCTTTCTTTTTTATCTTTAAGGGAAGGTTTTGAATTTTAGCTTGATTCTTGATTTTAGTCCGTTCATAGCTAGGCGTGATGTTGTTTTAGCCATAATAAGTTGTTGTGGACATTGTTACTCACTTTTTGATTATGTTTTTATTTGTTTTCCTTGTGATCTATAGATGAATATTTTTCCTTATAGTACAAAAAATTTCTTGTCAAACTTAGGACCTTTTTATGTTTCAATTGATCTCAAATATGAACCATGCATTCCTTGAGGTGAGTCCTTTATCCCAGTGATTTTTAGTATATCTATCTTTGTTATGAGTCTTACAGGCCTGGTTTTCAATCCCTTTTGCCCAGTTTGAAAAATAAAATATGTGTCTTTTTCTTCATGATTTGACCCCTGGGTTTATAATTTGATAGTTTTGGGGGATTTTGACTATGTTCGGAGCATCGAGCCAGTGCCTAGGTAGTCTAGATTTACATTCCTTTTAGGTTGGGCTACTATATTGTCGTTATTGATATTACTAGTTGTGTGAGTGGTTGTTAGGTCAATCATCTCGATTTAGATACATTTTCACTGTAGTACTGGCTTTAGGGGGTTCCTTGGATGGATGACGAGGTCATATGTTATATGTGATTATCTAGGCCTTGGTGGGTGAAGCCTTGGACTTTTTGGCTATGTTTGAGCCCTTGTGATGAGCAAGTGAGATGAGTTCTTTATTGGTGGTCTTTGGCCGATCCTAGTCTGATAGTTCCTCCTAATTTTATCTTTAATTATTGTTGCACCTCATTCATGCGTCTTTACATTTATTATATTTGGGGGATTGAGCACAGGCATGACCCGAGGCTGTGGTAGCTTTATATTCTAAGCTAACTAATTAAAATTGGATATTTTCTTGGCTTAATAACTAATGAAAATGGATATTTTCTTTCATATACATATATGTATGCCATGACCACCCTGTGGGATGTCTCTATTTTCAAGTATAACTAAAAGAGTTTTAACTTTCACAAATAACAAATATACTGCTACTTAGAGTGGTTTTTGCACTGATGGGGCGAGGGCCATTGATATTTTTTACTAAGGTTCGAGGACCCATAATTCAGTTTAGTTTTGGAACTGATGGGGAAAAAACGCCTGAGATTTGTCACTAAGGGTCAGGAACCTGATGATTTGGTTTGGTTTTGGTACTGATGGGGAGAGGAACCCTGAGATTTGGCACTAAGGGTGAGATACCCCATGACTCACTTTGTGATTTTTCAGATCTACCTTTCAATACCCCTTGCATTCATTCATCGATGCACTCTTTATGCTCATCAGGTTTAGTGGGAGTCACTGTGGGTTTGTTATGATGTTTATACCTACCAATGGGATGGGGCATTAGGTAGTTTTTTGTGTATTTCCTATTCATTGTTTATTTTCATATTCACTTCACCTATTTAGTCATTTTATATTATGGTCACATCAATATGGGCCTTAATTGGAGCCCAGCTACACTCCATTTACTTCAACTTTAGGTTGTATAGGTAGTGTGTAGTGACCTTATGTGATGAATGTATCTCTAATTTCCTATATGGTCCTATACATGGATCCCGTTAATGGTAGTTACACTCCGAATCTTTCACTCTTTCTTTATGAATATCTAGTTCATTCCTGCTTTCTTACAATTACTGACCTATTTTACATTTCTCACTATTTCTTATTTATACTTTATCTTAGCCCAGTTAGCCTATGAAGCTTACTCATGTTGTACTTCCATACAATTATTTTGGTGCAGTTATCCATAGGGTTTATCGGAGATTAAAAGGTCATGTCTAGAAGACACTTCTGATTTATAGAGACTATGATAAGCTTTACCGTTTGTGCTGATTGTGTCTTCCTTGATTCCCAGCCTGCTATATTTTTTCCATAGTAGGCTCTGTGTAGAATAACAAATTAGGTGTTAATTTGTATATATTTATCATTTGGATACTTTGTTTAATATCTCCATGTTCCATTGACACTATGTTTTTGGATTTGGTTGATTATATATTTTCCTCTACTTCTTCTATTATATATATTTTCTTAAGTTTTAAGTGTTTTTGCTATTTACATGTGGCTAGGGCCCATAGAGAATAGCTCTCGATTGTAGGGTTAGACCTGCCTATTAGAGGGTTGTAGACAACATCATGACCTAAATTTTGGGCTGTGACAGAGTGGTATCAGAGCCTAGGTTCGATGGTCTCTTTTGCATTGGAGCAAATTCCTAGTATAGTACTACGAATCCATGCATAGACATTCACATCCAATCATCAAGAGGCTATAGGGTGAATTAGGAAAAACATTTACTACTTGAATCCTATCGTGCCGTTATTGAAAACTCTCCTTGGCTATACTTTTTCGCAAATAGTGCATACTAGTGGTTCTTTCATAGATTGGGACCCTTCCCCAAAGGTCAAGAGAGGGAAGAGGATGATGCTTTGCTATTTCCTTTCATTGCAGTTGTTACACAGCCATAAGAAGCTCCTGTACCACTACCACCATCTGCAGAACCACTGCCTATCATTTTAAGGTAACTTTTGTGGTAGAAGCTATAGATGCTTGACTGCATAGTGGCAGATAGACCCCAATAATCTACTCAGGGAGCAACACAGGATGCGCCTCTCCTCCAGTGTCCATAGCTTCAGCAGTACCAACAGTGCCACAAACTATTTTACTCCTTACTACCACTACTCTTGCACTAGTACAAGTATCAGCTTTTACCTTACTCATGTCTGAGGTGCAAAGGGTGATAGATAATTTTCTATGTACTACCTTGTCAGGTTATTGGGATCATAGGGGCAGGACCTTGATGAGTTCATTACTTTGTGTGCGGAGCGTCTGTAGACACCGGAGCTATTAGACTCACATGGGATAAATATTACCACCTATCCTCTTGAGGGTGCCGCAAATCAATGATGGCGGGAGTTCAAGGATCCTATGCCATCAGGGTCAGCCCCTCTAACTTGGGGACTATTCAAGGAGGCCTACATGGCCCAGTAAGTTCCAAGAAATGCCTGTGTGGTATTACAAGATCAATTTTAAGGTTTTCTCAGGGCACTATGACTAGTTATAAGTACGAGGCCCATTTCATTAGTCTTTTTAGGTATGTGACTTCTACCTATAAAGGAGAAGTGGATGCACTGCCTTTTATATGGGCTGATATTAGACCTGCGGAGTCAGGTCAAGTAAAGTTGTTAGTGCTGTAGAGGTCCTTCCTGGATGTTGTGGACCATACCTGCAGCATGGATACTTTAGCTCACTAGGACCACCGGGGTTGCCAGAAGAGACAGTGCCATCAAGGTGTGTTTCTAAGGTCAAGTTCCAGGGGACGTAATTTTAGCAAAGCATTTAATACTATCCAAAATTACCACACTTCACTTCAGACCTCTAGCAGTGGGTCGGGTAGTCATCCCATAAGTAGCCTAGCTCTTGGTTCACGAGTATATATCGAAGGACCCCATGGTTAGCCTAAAGACAGGGATAATCGTTATGTGTGTGCATGGGATGGACACTTTTATAGGGATTGCCTTAGTGTTTCTTGGGGTTTTTTTAAGTTTTGGGACCAAAACCACTTTACTAGATATTTTCCTTGGCATAGGACCACGCAAGGTGCAACTGTGCCTACCCAGCCACTTTAGTCAGTGTCACTAATTATAGGTGGTCCTCTATTTTCTTGTGTAGGTAGAGGAGGAGGCGTGGTATTAGGGGCTTAAGGTAGAGGTTTTGACCGGCAGTAAGGTGGGGGCTAGCATCAATTTCATGATCTGACAAATAGGGCAGAGGCTGAGGCCTCATATAAGGTTGTCAATGTAATGTTGTCTATCCTTTGGAACTCTGTTTAGACATTATTTGATATAGGATCCACTTTTTATGTGTCTGTTTACTTTGCTTTGCGGTTGGGTGCTTCAAGTGACATTTTACATGTACCCTTGAGTGTATCCACCCTGGTGACTATTTAGGGTCATAACACTCAGGCTGATTTGATTGAGCTTGATATTTTAGATTTTGATGTGATCTTGGGAATGGAATGTCTATCCTGCTATCATGCGGTCTTGGATTATTATGACAAAAATATGACCTTGTCTGTTCGTGGTGTACCCTTTATAGTATGTTGAGGTCCCACTAGCCGTTGTTCAGTTTGGGTTAGTTCCTATTTTTCGGACCATAGAGTTATTACTCGAGGTTGTTATGCCTTTTTGTACCATGTCAGAGATGTTAGTCTTGAGTCCCCCTCCTCTGAGTCTTTGTCGATTATTAGTGAATTTGTTGATGTATTTCCTGCAGATGTACCTGGCATCTCACCCGAGCATGATATAGACTTTGCTATCGAGGTTGAGCTGGGTATTAAGACCATTTATATTCCTCTTTACCGTATAGCACCAGTTGAGCTTCGAGAGTTGAGTGTCAGTTAAAAGACATGCTTGACAGAGTTTTATCTATCCTATTATGTCACCATGGGGCACTCTAATATTGTTTGCGAAGAAGAAGGATCGTTCCTTGAGGATTTGTATTTACTATAGGAAGATAAATAGGGTAAAACTAATAATAAGAATCCCCTGACACATATTGATGATTTGTTTGATCAGCTTCAGGGAGCCACAATGTTCTCTAAGATTAACTTGAGATATGGCTACCCCTAGTTGAGGATTTGGGCTGAGGATGTCCCGAAGATAGCTTTCGGATGAGATATAGAAATTATGATTTCTTAGTAATGTCGGTTGGGCTGAATAATGCCCCTACAGCCTTTTTGGACTTGATAACCCATGTTTTAAGGCCTTATTTGTACTCATTTGTGATTGTTTTCATATATGATATACTAGTTTACTTGTGGAGATAAGTAGATCATGAGGAGAACCCAAGGGTTGTGTTGCAAACTTTGAAGAATGAGTGACTCAACACTAATATCTCGAAGTTTGAGTTCATGATAAACTCTATTTATTTCTAGGCTATATGGTGTTAAGTGTCGGCATTAGTGCTGATCAAGCTAAGGTAGACATAGTATGTGATTAGCCTTGAACTGCCTCCATTATAGAGATTTAGAGTTTCCTTAGGTTGTTGGGTATTATAATAGTTTTGTTAAGATTTTCTTCTCTATTACATCTAAATTTCCTAGACTGACATGGCAGGACACGCCCTTCTAGTGGTCAACTAGGTGTGAGTCCAGCTTTTTGAGGCTGATAGAGTTACTAATTACCGTACTAGTTCTTGTATTGCCAGTTGAGTATCCGTTGTACACAGTGTATTGTGATGCTTTATGTTTTGGATTAGATTATGTTCTGATGCAAAAGGGTTATGTCATCACATAAGCATTGAGGCATCTAAAATATCAAGAGCACCCCACCAATGACATTTAGTTAGCAGCAGTCGTTTTCTTGCTTAAGATCTTAAGGCACTACCTATATGGGGTCCATTATGAGGTTTTCACTAATCGTTGAAACTTGTAGTAAATTATAAGTCAGACGGAGATTGACTTGACATAGTGGAGGTGGGTTGATCTCCTAAAGGACTATGATTTGAAAACCTCGTGATGCCTTTAATCTGAAAGGTGTTAAGTATAGGTAGCCTAAACTTATTTTTCTTTGCTGAGAGATTGTTGTCTCGGGACATTCAGTCCTTATCCAACATGATGATTAGATGGGATCTTTCAAAGCCTGAGTGGGTTGTTTCCCACATTAAGTACGAATCGTCCTTGTATCGATAACACCAGTACGAGGACCCATGTATGGTTCAGATGAGACAGAGTTTTTTTGGGTAATTTTTTTTGGGTCTCATTAGATTGTTATGCTGTATTATGGGTTCATGGTCTCGTAGCCATTTTGAGATTAGGTGACTTGATCATGTCTTTGTTGATAAGGTTCACTGCTCTAGGTATTGTATTCACCAAGGTACCATAAGAATGTACCATAATTTGAGGCTGCATTACTGGTGGTGGGTATGATGAGGTCTATAGCGTCCTCTGTGTCTCAGTGTTTTAACTATCAGTAGATGAAGTCAAAACATTAAAGATTGGGCAGAGAGAATCAGATACTCCCTATTCCTGGATGGAAGTGGGAGAGGATAACTACGGACTTCATTTTCTTCCTTCCCCATACTTCTAGAGGCCATGATTGGATTTAGGTCATCATGGATCGATTGACCAAATTAGCTCACATCCTTCCAACACATTCAACTTGGGGTGTAGAGAGATTAGGTGATATGTATGTTTTTTAGGTTGTTAGACTTAATGGAGTTCCCGTTTCCTTCATATCTAATAAAGGAATGTTGAGGAATGTTGATTACCTCGTAGTTTTAGAGGTCGATTGAGAGGGTTTTGGGTACCGAGGTTGATTTGAGTATAGCTTTCAACCCATAAACTGATGGGCTGTCATAGAGGGATATTCAGGTACTTCGAGATATGATGCAGGCCTGAGTTTTATTTATTTTGGGGGAAGTTGGGACAGATATTTGGCCTTAGCATCATTTTCGTATAATAACTATTTTTAGTCTGGTATCAAAATGGTACCTTTTGAGGCTTTGTATGGTAGGGGTTGCAGATCACCTTTTGGTTGTTTTGTGGAGGAGAGATTCAAATTTTGAGATTAGACTGGTTGCGTTATACTTTTCACCATGTCAGACATATTCTTGATAGGATTTGGGTTGTGCAGAGTAGGCAGAAGTCCTATGTGGATCATAGTCTTCGCCCCCTTGAGTTCAATGTTCGTGATATGGTCTTCCTCCGAGTCTCTCCCATAGAAGGCATTATGAGGTTTTTTAGGCAGGGCAAGCTTAGCCCCTGATTTATTGGGCCTTACAAGATCTTACAGAGAGTTGGAGAGGTTTCCTTTAGAATTTCCTAGCTACCAGATCTAGCTGTAGTTCATCCAGTTTTCTATTTATCGATGCTTCAGCAATATGTGCTAGACTCGTCCCATGTTCTCCAACAAATATTTTGTGCAGATCAATACTATTTTGACATATGTTACAGAGCCAAAGGCTATCGTAGACAGGGATTTGAGGGAGCTTAGTTGTAAGGACATTCCAGTAGTAAAGGTTCTTTTTGAACATCGACTAGTTGAGAAGGCTACCTAGGAGATAGAGCATGATATGCGGGCATAGTATCCATATCTAATCGAGCCTTCATGTATTAGTCCTTCCTTGACTTTGGTGATCGGAGCATCAAATCGGAATTCCGTCAATTCCATTAACTCTAGAATGGTGATTCTCGATTGGTTGAGTCATTAGTTCCCTTCTTCGGATGTTTGGGATAATTTTTGGAATGTTTGAGGAATGTTGGGAACAATGCTCCTTATGGTTAATTTTGATTATAGGGTCTTTTTCTCTTAAATGACCTCCGTTGTCCGTTTTTCAATTTCCTTGAGTCTGAAGTATGTTTTCCACTAGAAATGATTGTTGGTTTGTCAAAATTAGACTCCGTTATATTTATGATCCTATGTTGGATTTTCTGAAAATGGTGTTTTTTGTTGTACAACTGTAGACTGATTTATCAGTGAAAAGGCTAATAATGGGCCACCGGGATATTCTTAATTTCAATTCCTAGCTTCAAACTTCATTTCCTCACCTTTGAGAAAAAATGTGGCTCCCTAAAATTGGTCAAATATATAATCAATATGCGCTAGGTGATACTTATTCTTAATGGTCACCTTGTTCAGCTACCTATTATAAATACACATATGTAGATACCTGTCCTTATTCACAAACAACATCGGGCACCCCTACGACGAAGAGCTAGGATGGATTAAACCTCTTTAAAGAAAGTCATGCAACTAAACACTCAGCTCTCGAAGATCATCTGGGACATATAGTAAGGAGCAATTGAAATGGGCCTGGTTCATACCTCAACTTGATAGTAAAATCTATATCACTCCTGGGTTGGAGGCTAGCCAAGCTTGACTGCATGTCACCCTCTGCTCGGGGCTGAAATCTTCATGTAATAAGCCCTGTTTTACACCGCTGTGTTGGCTTCCTCCTAGACATAGGGGTAGTTTGGGAGCCATAGATACCTGGATTAAAGACAAACATTAGAAGACGGAATACAGACACCAACATATGTAAAAAAATATTTGGTCAGATGAGAGGACTGGCCGAACCATATTAGGAGAGACAAGTTGCCCAAATCATGTCTGATATGGACGATGTAAAAGATGAATCACCAGTCTGAAGATGGTTCGTCTGGGGCTTTACTTGACCTGGAAAGAAAATTACCAGTCCTAACAGTTGGGTTTTGAATAGACAATATAACCAAGTCCCCAATAAATTATGTATCATCGTGTTTCCATAACCAGTAATACTATGTGTGTAAAAAAGTTGTACTCACTGTCGTATGGTGAAGGACTCAAGTCCCAGTGCTATACTCATTGCCGAATGGAGTTGGTCTCAATTCCCAGCATTTAATAGTAAAAAGATAAGTCCCGGTTCTAGGAGGTAGAGCTTGGACTAAAATAAGTAAAAATAGCATTACCGGCTGCTCGATACAATATTGAGGAGAGCACAATAAAAGATAATTACACATATTATTATTAACATATTTCCATTTATTTCTTTATGATGTTATTAAACTATGTTATCAAAATCATCCTCTATCCATCATGAATCAAAATCAGGTGGTGATACTACACAACCCTAATGCACTCTCATCAGAGCCATAAGCCCAACCTCTCGTGTCATGAATACAAAACATATCAACAACATATATATGAACATATAGTCATGGAATACCCACATCCTATGCCTTGCACAAGTATTTGTAAACCATTTCTAGGTCATGGGTCCAATATCATTCGAGTGCAAATAAATAAGTATCAACATAGAACAGACGAAGGAGTGGAACAACGTTACTATACAACAAATCTAACCAATCCAAGGATGTTGTTTAGTATATTTATTAAATCTATAAGCCCATATAAAGCACTGAAAATTCGTGAATAGTACTCTAAATGATATCAAAAGGTCTCCAAATGATCTAAAACTTACATTGAAGTTTTCTATATGTTAATATGAGCTTAACAGTATAATTTCTACAAAATTTTAAACTAGGCCAAAAAATTAGGCCCAAACAGGCTTGCGAGCCCTCCTCTCTAGAACAGAAAATAAATGTCACCATGGGGTTCCCAAAGTTACTAGGAACATGTGCTCCAAAATTGAGCACAATTCAAGTACGGGAAGGGCTTCAAAACAGCCCGAACAAATTAGACCCTAACGGGGTTAAAGATGCGATCTTTATGGAATACACATTGGAATTTCCATGTACAGTTGATAATAAAATCAGTATCTACTCAAATAATGAAAAATTAATCGATAATATACGAATTATGACATGATTTTATCAATTTCAACAATTAGGGTTTATCAATGGAGGAACCCAAGAATTTACTAATTAAGAAGGGGAAGAAGGACTTACCGGAAGAGGGGACAAAGCAAGAAATCTTTTAAGAACTTTATCTTTAAAATTAGAGGGATTCTCCAAACGTTTAAGCGTTAGTTTTTGAGAGAAAATTCATGGTTTGAGTTTTCTAAATGGAAGAAGTGAAAGGCTGCAACTAATTAAATAACTTTGTAATTTTCTCTAGGGCACCCAATAGGTTCACTGGGGAAAATATTCACTGGGGCATGCCTTGCTCGCTTTGACGGACCTGGGTGGCTAGAGAGAGCCTCGCAGGCACGACCCCCTTATTTTTCAAGGTAGTCTGTGCCTTCAGTTTCTTGCACGAGCTCAATGCACAATTCCGAGGGGTCTAAAATTAGTTTCCCGTGTTCAAAATCAACAAACAAAATATGCGAGTAGCATCAAAATGACATTCTTGGCATAATGGATTTGTCGAAATGGCCATCCGAGGTCGGTTAAGGAAAAATACCCCTCAAACCAAAGATAACAAAACATGCACTTCTCTACCAACACCTCAAAAATGCAATGACAAGTAAATAAATTCAACTGACACCTCCACTAGCCTAAAATGACTATTTTGAAGCACTTGGAAGCATCAGGATTTCGATCTGACACTCAAACATTGGTTTACCACCCA
Organism: Withania somnifera; assembly: GCA_039654485.1. Taxonomy (NCBI): domain Eukaryota; kingdom Viridiplantae; phylum Streptophyta; class Magnoliopsida; order Solanales; family Solanaceae; genus Withania; species Withania somnifera. The sequence goes on along the minus strand of JBDJHY010611482.1, from coordinate 750 downwards.
AGCTCCACTTTAGGGTTTAAACTTAACTAGAATCCACAAATTAGCATAACTTGCAAATAAAAACTCGACAACACAAACTTGAGGTTAATCTTAACTTTATTTGGCATTCTGGAGCTAACGAAACTATCAAAATATAATTTAGAGATCTTCTTGAAGGAAAGTTGACTTTGGTTAATGAGTACTTAGTCTTAGGCTCTAAAACAGGAAATTTGAGTATTTCTCAACCGAATCACCAAGGATCCAAATTTTTGGTCCCAGCAAGTCATAAATGACTTGGGGCAGCTACCAAAATCCTCTAGAATGCAAAACATTGGGTATTTGTCATAAATTACCATGAGGGCCATTACAACATCAACTACTAAAAGGACTTTTGTCCCCGAAAGTCAAGTAAAAGCATGAAATAAATGGGAGAAGAATGTACCTGATTCCTCAAAAAGTTGTGGATACTAGTTCTTCACTCACTCTTTATCTCCAAAGTAGCCTCCTCGACCGAATGTTGCCTCCATTGCACTTTAACCAGTGGAATCTCCCTGGAACTCAACTTCCTCGCATCCTTAGCAAAAATTTCACAAGCTCCTTAATAAATGATAAATCCTCATCTAGTTGCACTGAATCATCTTGACTGATATGAGACTCATCGAGGATATACCACCGAAACATAAAAAACGAGGAAAAATAGATGAACAACCAAATGAATAGGAGGTAATGACAAACTATAGGGAATATCACAAACAATCTCCAAAATCTCAT
>JBDJHY010611266.1:0-16354 GCA_039654485.1 Withania somnifera | reverse complement strand
AGTTAATTTATTCTATTATAAATCATAGGTGGATTCCGCCAATTCCTTATAGATAGGTTGATTAGCTTCGAATTAACATATCTGTTTTATTCCATGTTTTGTTTTATGATATGTATCAAGATCTCCTAGATCTATGGAGTTTCAAAATCCCCATCATACTCCTCATGAGTATATTACACTTCAAAGGATCATGGGAGTTCATTTATATGGGGTGAGTTCCATTTAGAGAATTGGGTTGTGGAGTTCTTGTCGAACATTTGGTTAGATAGGATTTCTATGTTTGTGGTCCAAAGGAGGTGGAGTGTTTCTTTTAATAGAAAAGTTAAACAAGTGGTGAAAAGTTTCGGGTGTCATGGTTTTAGAAAATCCATAGTGAACAACCCCGACATTTCTTTTTTCCCTAGGGGATCAAGGAATCGAAAACCTCAATGATCCTGAACACTCTCAACACTAATTTAAACCAAATCATCCTTTGGGAAAGGCTTGTGATCGCCTTCAATATGTTATCCTAGGTATCCCCTCAATTAGCATCTCATCCATATCCTTTAATTACCATGTTGAATAAATATAAACACTCAACAAATAAACAAACAGTTAACAGTTAGTGTACTCAACCTCATAATTTGCCCAAGTGTACACACATTTGAGTAGTCCTCACACCTTGGTTTGGACGATGTTGAGATTTTTTGACGTAGTGTTCAATTTCTACATGAGATCCGTAGCGATTTTTGTTGACACATACAATGGACAAAAATATACTAAAAAAGGATAAGGAAATAAGAAATAATCTATTAAACTAAAAGAGAAAAGGACAAACGAAATGGATAGACAATAAAAGAAAAGGAGTCAAAACTAATAAAAAATCAAGTAATAACAATTAGTTTTTGTTAATTAGTGATTGGAATCAATAACTGAGACTAAGAATCAATGAAAAGAAACTGGAAATCTGAATGAGTGAAAGCTGACTTTAAAGCATACCTTGAAGAAACAATTTTTTTATAGGGGTATGGTTGGCCTTCCCAAGCTTGGACAATCCATCCAAGAGGATTCCCAAACTTCCCCAAAATTTGTAAAAATGATTCCTTAAGGGAGGCATTCTTGGGAAAGCCGTGCAAGCTTGGGCAGGCTGTCTGGGGTTCCATCTGTAAGTTTTGGACTACCCAAAATGAATTTTTCCTTGGTTGATTTTTATTGGTTTCCCTTGAGTCCTTTGACCTTCATTCCCTTTGTAATGACCTTTATAAAGGTTTTCACAACTTTCAAATAAGGATTTTAGATCAAGTGTACCTTTTCAACCTTCTTATTCACAAAGAATAATGAAGTGTTAACAAATCTAAAAATTCAAAAATTTCCAAACCCCTTTAAATAACATCCAAATTTTAACCAAGGGCCCTTTTGAGATGGGGAACAAAAACCCACTATTTTTTAGCTCCAGATAACAACCACATATCAAACCTACTTTCTATATCTTCAAGCTTTTCAAGTCAACAATGGGGGAACACTCAAACAAGCTCGGGTTGACTCAAAATTTGAAACCTAGTCCCAAAATCACTAAAGAAACAATTTCTAATGATAAAAAAAAAAATAAACACAAACTTTACGAGACCAAAAATTTATTTCGATTCTCTCTTTTTTGTGGAATAACAAAACCAAGACTAGACTTTTTAGGAACAAAATCTAAATGCAGTGTTGAAACTAGATGATGTGAATTTCATAACAAAAGAAAAATAATAATAAAGTAAAGTAGAGATAGATAGAAGATTAAATATAGATAATAGGCAACCATCACTAAAGAGTGTAATCTCCTATTAGATTACCATGAAAATACTCAACCTCTATGATTAACAAAAAAAAGAGAAAGGATTAAGGACAATGATTTTATATAATCAATACCCTTAATCAAACTAACCCTAACAAGTGAACCTCAAGGGGTTGATACCCCAAGCAACCTCACTTAGCAAACCCAAATCAACAATGACTTGAACAAAGATATCATTCTCTAATAAGAGAAAAATTCATTATTAATAAAATATAAACTAATGATGAAAACCCTAAGATATACTATAAATATAATAGGGCTTAAGGAAATTACGTTATATAACACCCCGTATTCGGTGTGTACTAGTCCTACTTATATGGTGCTTGATATATCGTTGTGGTGTTGGTAATGGACTTGATTTCTTATATGAAGGGTGATAGTGAGATAGGTTTGAACGGACAACTTGTATATCACAATTCGATGTGATCAAGTAACGTCAATTTTGAGAGTATTCAAATTTCGGATAGGAAGCTGTCTTTTGAGTCTAAAGTTTAAGTGATAAAGTTTATATAAGTTTTAAATTAAATTAAAGAGATTATAGTTCAAAAAGGATAAAAAGTTAGATTGCTTTCTTGACTTAATCAGGCTAGATAGTGAGTGACCTAATTGCTTAACTTAAATGGGCTAAGTAATAGGCCATATTTATTCTTACAATAGTGGGCTCTTTGAGTACCAAACTAGGTAAATGGAAGACTAAATTTAGAAAGGGCTCAAAACCCAAATTTGTACAAGGACCAAATAGTTATGTCTAATAAAAAATAGATCTAAGTAGGTGCATCACCTACTTGGACTACTTTAACCCAATGGTGGCCAAAATTAAGGGCATAATTCCAGCTCAAATTTATAAAGGGGAAATGGAGAAGATTGGGAAGCCAATGCAAAATGATTTATGACCCACAAGGCCCAAATAGAATTGGTAAGTAGGTGAATCATCTACTTTGACACTTGAGGAGCTTAAGCTCCTTAAGTAGGTGCATCACCAACTTGCTCAATCGTGTCCCCAAAATGAGGCAAAAAGTGGCAATCAGGAAATGCCCCTTATAAACAAAGAATAGTTGGTTACTTTGATATTTTTTTACTTGTAAAATTATATTTTATAAGTCTCTCTCTTTCTACAAATTTCTACACAGTAAAGGGCCTCCTCAATTTTCCTTTAGGGTTCTTAATCTGCTACATATTTTCACAAGCCAAGGTAAGTAAAATAATTTATGGAAGTATATTTTTTTCTCTTGAAGATTATGGTATAATGTGTCTCCAAATATGGACATTATAGACATTCATATGAATTCAATTACAAGGCTGTCTAATATCCCTTTAAAGGTTCTTAATAATGTTTTCCTCTTAAGGTGTTCAAGCTTGAAAGAAATTCAAAAGTATTAAAGAATTCAAGTTGGTGGATAAATGTAGGAAATTAAGGTAAACTATTTCCCATCTTTGCTTCTCTTTTTGTATAAGTTTGGGTAGAGAATCTATCATGACCCAAAATCTATTGCCTTGATGGCACTTGCCTAAACGCACCAAGAAAAGTAATCATGTATATTTCTATAAGGATAAATACTAAAAGTAATAAATAAACCAATAAGAAATTAAAAGGTGCAAGTTCAAACCCATCGATAAAATCAATCAGAAACTGGTGTCACGATGTACTAGCCTCTTAATAAACAAGTACAAAAAAGAAAGAATATATAGTCTCAATGTCTTGGATCCTGAAAATAGATAAAATACATAAAATAAATAGAGTTCAAGCATCTGTCGGATGACTAACAACTACCTCGACTCACTGATCTTAAAGCCTCAAACTTGATCGAAGGGAAAATGGTCACATCACTTCGAACTCTGAATCTAGACAAGTGTAGAAATAAGGGGAATGAGTACAAAATAAACAAAGGGTACTCAACAAGTATCCCTGGATCATCACAAAAATAAAACTATGAACACCTAAACACTTCGATCATACCAAATAAATTCCTCCAGACTATAAGCTGCAAATCACATCATAGCCAGCAGTTCATAACGAAAAGTAAATAATAATTTACAGGGCATACAATAACACAAGGATAAATGCAAAATCTACACTCACAAAAATTCTACCTCGACTTATTATTAAGTTCTTATCAAAACAATGCCAACTAATCATTACTAAATAATTCAATAGTGTATCAACTAACTTTTGGAATTACTTGTCTCATATCAAAGGGGTAAATCGATACTTAGACCATTCAGAGACAGATCCCCTGTCGAGTCCATTTCATAAGTCATAAGAATAACCTCATTTATTGTGCCAAGGTGATAGCACTTAATTACACTCCAAAACCAATCTAAAAGTGTACACAATCATTTTAAAAATATATTTACCCAACTTATGAGTCGGGGTCGAATCCACAGGGAACAATATAAAGGCAATTGAGTACGAACGAAAAATAAAAGCACCACTACTAAGACTCTAGTGGTCTAACATGGAATGGGGGGGTTAAAATTATGATAAAGGTGTCACGAAACTAACAATAAAACATAAACAAAGATTTGATCAATGGCTTCACAAAACAAGTCAAGAGAAAATACAACTAAGGTAATTAATTTTATCAATGATCAATTATAATAAATACCTATGAGTTTAAAGATTAGCCTTTGATTTCCAATTAGCTTCTCTTGAACAATAATTAATTTGTGGCACTAGCTTCTCTCGAATGCTAACACGTGTTCCTTTGCATGCTCTCTCGAATCAAGCTAAAGAGCATGCAAAACAACTCAACTCTGGCTACACGAGGATTTTACTATCCCTAGCTCAATCCCATTAATAAAGTAAACACTCATTTAATGTTAAATCAAAGTTTCCAATACTAACTTGCTTTTTCAAGTAAAGCAAGGATAAATAGACATTACCTAGGGTTAGCTACTCCTTTTGATATACAATAGGCTCACAATGATTTAAATATATCAAACCCAAATACAAATCAACAAGTATATAATTTATATAAAAGAACTAGGTAAAACTAAAACCCAACAATCTTGAATAAAAATAGAAATATCTCTACGTTCAATATTTAAACAAGAAGGACTACACGCTACAAATATGCAATACAAAGCAAAGGGAGAAGAAATGGATAAAAATACATCAATAGTGTCATCCAAATCTTCATCCCAAAGTGTAGTGGTGGTGATGTTCCCTTTCTTGAGATGTGAAAAGCCTAAGAACTTGTCTTGGCAGCTAAAGATACTAAAAAATAAGGGTTGATGGAGTATTTATTGACTTGGGGCTCAAAATATGAAGTTCTAAAACAATCCCTGAGTGTCTGGAATATCCTTCATCACGATCACATCCCAAAAGTTGCGATTGCGTAGGTGAAAATAATACTGTATCTTAATCACATTGGAGGACTCGCGATTGCGTAGATAAGTTCATCCTTAATTTTTATTCCGTGCAGGACGTCCACTAGTTCCACAAGATCCTCTATCAGCTATACATCGTTCTTGTATTTATGCTAGAGACGTCGCCTGTGCTATGCGTTTTGGCTTATGTAGATAAAAAATGATGAATGGGATTGTGGCACTCCACTCGCCGCCAATTCGAAATGCTGCCGCCGAAAAGAATAGAATGTTGTTTTGCTCTGTTGGATGCGTCAGCTCCCTTTTTTGAATACCCCTTTCACTCCCCTAGGAGCAAGATGGTTTTTGTTGTTCCCGCAAAGAAAAAATCATTTGCTTGGTGAATAAAGTGGGCACTCTGAGGTGTCGTTGACCAGGCTAACCCATGCAATCGCGAGCTGAGGCTCCACAATCTCAATGGGTGCTAATGCTGCCAGTTCCAGTGAGCTGTTTTCCTATCCATTTCATCCCTTTTTTTGATTCTCCATGCTTGTATTCATATTTTTCCTAAATTAACACCTGTTATTCATATTTTACCTGAAATGACATTAGCACATGACATAAAAGGCATTTTATCATTATAAAATAGTGAATTATCTAGCAAAAGAAGACCTCAGAAAGTGGTAATTTTACCACTTATCACTTTGAATTGACTAATATAATTGTAAATGAATTTATGACGAATAAGTTGGGGCGTAGTTAAATACTTGCTGAAATTTCCCTTGATGAATTATTGATATTATTATAATTAAAGAAAGATTGTTATTCCTGCTGGGGATAATTTGAAATAGAAAAATGGTCCTGGATGGTGATTGCCCAAGAGAGTCCAAGATACTTATACCTTTGAGAAGAATTAGCCACCTCACATAAATTACCTATTGATTATTCTTAAATGACTCGATCGTATTGATATTGTTGTTGTGGTAACATGTTCACAACTAGATATTCTTTTAATAATTGAACCATTCTGATGTTGGAGTTGTGTTAACTTATTCCCAAAGGTATGATTCTAGAGCAGGTACCTCATCGGTACGGGTGCATGACTTAGCTAGCCTTTATCGGTCCTTGACTGTGACGTGTATAGATATGCCAGCACGTGTGTACTAAGGACCTATATGGCTTAGCTATCCCCCATGGGTCTTAGTCTGTGGTTTGTATATATATGCCAGTAGAAGCGTACATAGGAAAGACATGTATTTCCATCATTTACTTCATAGTGGAGGTTATTAATAGGTATCAGATCTTGTAATGATCCTAAGTGGAGGTTTTGAGGTTTTGAGGTTTAATATACTTCTTAGTTTTCATTTTATCATTGTTTCTTTCTTTCCTCTTTATCTTTACGTTATTGTTGTATGTTATTCACTTCCATAAGTCGTAATCCATCATTTTATATCAGATCACAGATTAGAAAAGATTCCTATTGATTCTTGATCTTTGCTTTGTTGTTAAAAAAAGGAATCGAAAATCTATCCATAAATTTCATGTGTCTTGTGTTTTCTCCCTTGGGTTCTAAGGTGCTAGGATTATATACCTAGTATTGAGAGTATTAGGGAAAAGTTGGAGTAGGTTTAGGCATCACTTTCTTGATCACCATTTTTGAAAACCTTTGATGCTTGAAGAAGAAGAATAAGGTTTCATAGTTTGGCGTGGTTGAGAGACGAAAGTTATATAGCCTTGTTCCTCTCATCGAGGGGAGAAATATACATACATTTGGCTTACAATTGAGTTGGTCTTGGTGTTTTAATGTCGAATGAAGACTTCAAGTTGTTCTTGAAGAAGTTTATATGTTTTTGAGTTTGTTGAAGGGAGTTCAAGTCTTATAATAGAAACTTCCCAAAAAGTAGGTGTTTGATCCCATAAACATAAAAAGGTAAAGTGTTATATTGTCCCAAAGTAATAACCCTTCAAAGATTCAAAGTGTCAAGTCAAAGAGGGTACACAAGGTTCAAAAATTAAATTATTAGAGGGAAAACTCAGCCCATTTTTTGCAGTTAGTGAAGCCATGGGAAAGTTGCAGTGAGCAATGCATAACGTTTCTACGCGACATGGAAATTGCATTAGCAATGCTAATTGAACCAGTCAATTATTGCCATTTTTAGGAGATAATGACTTTTAGAACCACGCATCCTGGGATGGGTTCATGCGACATGAAATCTGGACACTCCCACATAGATTTAGACATTAGTTAAGGCTTCGGCTTTTCTCTTTCCACATCACTTGGATTGGAAAACCACACCTTTGGGGTTTCAATTGAGTTCATTAGCATTGAATAACACTTGTAATCAAGCCCAAATTGTCCACGCTCTTACTTAGTTTCTTAATTCTAGTTTATCTTTTAGGATTCTAATTTCAAGTTGTTGATTAGTAAACTAATTGTCAACTTCGTAAACTCCTACCTAGTTGAGTGTTAGTCTTGAATCGTTTTTCTTGTGTGCACTAATTCATTGTGTGATTTTCTCATTTCCATTTGTAGTTAGTTCCTTATTTCTCTTCCATAAGTATTGTTTGAGTTTTGTCTTAAGTTTTAAAAAAGAATCCACTCCGACCTAGATTAGACATTCTATACTCTGTAAATCTTGGAGTAAAGGCAATCATCAACCTTAGCGGCGCCAATTGAGTAAGAATTCAAGTGATTGTGTGAATTCTATTTTAACTAATGCTAATGAGTTATCATTTGTATTTGAGTGGTAATATAATTAGGTACCTTGGAAACCGAAAGTAATGTTCCACCTCCTAGTGATAGAAGTGATCTCAAAATAGTGTTGGATGATTTAAAGAAGTTGACCCAAAGGTTTGATGATTTGTATAGTCGAGTTGAGAAAGTTAATGAGAAGGTGGATGTGATGGATGGTAGGATAGCCGTAGTGGAAGGGTATTTTAATTCATTAACCTCTACTTTGACCCCAAGGAGTCTTAACCAAATATTGCATCCCGAGAGAACATACTTCTACCCAAACCCAAAAAATGTCAATCAATATCCATGAAATTCCTTAAGACCCATCCATTTCCTAAATAACCAAGCTCCACTAGACCCATATCCACCACCCACAATCTAAAACCCACCACTCCAAAGAGAAGGCGTTGAGTGTGAAAATCAATAAGAGGAGTTCGAGGATTAATATAACATTGGTTATTGTTACGGTTCTCCATCACCTAGACTAAAAAACCAAGGTACATTTATAGAACGAGCAGGAAGGTATGGGGGAAATTACAGCCAAAGGGCTCAAGTATGGGAACAACATTCTTACTTGGTCAATCAAGAGGGACAAGGGAGTCTGGATATGGGTCTCAACTCTATCAAGGTATTCCTATCGATATTTAAAGGAGAAAGTGATCCGGAGGCTTTAATTAATTGGGAGTTAGCTTGTGATAGGATTTTTAAAGCAGTGGTCTTTCCAAAATGAAGAAATCTTCGCATACTATAGATCAATTCAAAGGGTATGCCTCCATATTGTGGGAATCTATGAGGAGAAAGTGATAGTTAGATAATATTCACCCCATCCTTCCATGGGAAAAGTTGAAAGCCATATAAAATCAAGAATGTGCCAAAATCCTTCCGATAAGAGAAGCTCATCAAGTTCTACAACTTAAAGCAAGGACTAAGAGTATAATGATAAGTTTGACAAGTTGTTTTTTATGCTTGACATCCAAAAGGAACCTTGTCACACCGTAGCCCACTTCAAGAGTGCGTTGAAATATGAGATCACTTCCAAGATGGTACTTGCTCATTTTAAAAATAAAGAATCCATTTTCAAGGGTGCAATAGACATCGAGAGGTCTATTAAAGAATTAAAAACATTCAAGGAAAAGTGATCGTCATCTTCAAACTCTTGGGAGAAGGGCAAAGGTAAATTGCAAACTTCTCCTACTTGGGATAAAAACAAGAGTTTCAACAAGGGCTTTGAGAAGAAGCCTTTTAAAAGGGATCCACCACCTATTATACCAAAGAAGAGTGAGTGTCAAGAATAGTACCAAACATCATTTTTTGGGAATGATGACCTTACTACCTAGATAGTATGGAGAGTGATGAAGAGCCACATGAAAAAGATGAGCATCTAGAAGATGATAAGAATAGGTTGAGAAAGATAACATAGATGGGGACATCAGTGTTTCGAATGGTCTAATAATGCAAGTTACAGTTGAAGAGGCTTGGCCTCAAGAAGGAGAGATTACGGTCTCGAACTATGTGGTAAGGAGGGTCATGATTAGAAATGCAATGGATGATCCTAGTCAACGGGAGAACATATTTCACTCTAAGTGCCTCATCAAGGAAAATATTTTCTCTTTGATCATCGATAGCCGGAGTTGAGCTAATGTTGCAAGCACAACTATGGTTGAGTTGTTGAAACTACCCACTACTCGACATGCTACTCTTTACAATCTCCAATGGTTGATAGATTGTGGTGAATTAAAGGTGCATCAGCAAGTGATGAGTAAGCTCAAGGTTGGGTACTACCAAGATGAGATCCTATGGATTATGTACCCGATGCAAGCATTCTATGTATTACTTAGGAGACCTTGGCAATACGATTGATCCACCATTCATAATGGGAGGATGACCAAATGCTTTTTTGAGATAGGTGGTGGGAGATATATTCTTAACCCGATGACACCTTACTAAGTACATGGTGTATATCAAAAGAGGAAGTTATTAAAGAGAACGAAGAGTGATTCCAAGGGGAAATGTGTTGAAAAAGAGGTTCAAGGAGTTGAGAAGAAGGAGTCGTAGGGAAAGAGCAAGTTGGTGATATTTTCCATCTACAAAGAGATTAGGGAGGAGGTGGAGGCCCAAAGTCCATTGGTTCTTATCACACATAGGGATCATGTTTTACACACTAACACCTCTACTTCTTCTCGTCCCTATTATATTTCCCTTGTTTTGAGGGAATATGGGGATATCTTTCCCAAAGAGCATCTAAGAAGATTTCCCCCTTTTTTGGGATATTGAACATCAAATAAACTTTATGTCAAGATCCCAATTGCCAAATAAACTAGCTCGTAAAAGCAATTTGAAGAATACAAAGGAACTCCAAAGGCAAGTTAAGGAACCCCTCAACAAAGGATATGTAGCCCGTGTGTCATACCGGTGATTTGGTACCAAATAAAGATAGCTTGTGACGCATGTGTGTTGATTTCCAGTCAATCAACAAGATAATGGTAAAGTATCGCTATCCTATTCCTAGACTTGATGACACACTTGATTAGTTAAATATTTCTTGTTTGTTTTCTAATATTTACCTCAGGAGATGGTATCATCAAATTAGAATGAACGCTGGTAATAAGTTGAAAAATGTATTCAAGACCAATTTTTGTTTTTATGAGTGGACGGTTATGTCATTTGATCCCACCAACGCTCCTAGCATATTTATGAGTTTGATGACATTCATTAGCAAAGTTATGGTAGGCTTTGATGACATTCTTATGTGTAACAAATCTCTAGAATCGTATGCTAGTCATTTTGAGAGTGTCTTTGATATGCTTAGACGTAAGCAATTGTTTGCTAATATGGATTAATGCTCTTTTAGTGTAAGTGAAGTTGTTTTCTTAGGTTTTGTTATAAGAACTCTAGGTGTCGAGGTAGACGAATCCAAGAAAGCCACTATAAGGCGTTGGCCAACTCCTAAATCCATCAGTGATGTTCAGAGTTTTCATGGGTTGGATATTTTTATAGGAGTTTTGTCAAAGGATTTAGTACTATTGACTTCCCTTTAACCGAGGTCATATACAAGGATAAGTCTTTCAAGTAGGGTGATGAGCAAGAAAATGCGTTTGAGAAATTAAAAATAATTGTATGCTTACTCCTTTATTAAAATTGTCCAATTTTGAGAAAATATTTAAGGTGGAATGTGATGCTAGTAAGGTAGGCATTGGAGCCATCTTGATGCAAGACCTAAAGCCCATTGCTTACTTTAGTAAAAATATAAAAGGATCCACCTTGAACCATTCTACCTATGATCTTGAGTTGTATGCCCTCATTAGGGCTTTAAGAAATTGAAAGCACTACTTGTGGCCCAAAGAGTTTATGATTCAGACTAACCATGAGTCATTGAAGCATCTTAGGGCCCATTAAATTGGAGGCACGCCAAATAAATTGAGTTCATGGAGTCTTTTCCTATGTAATTCATTAAAAGAAGGCTAAGGAAAATATTATGGTGGATGTCTTATCTCATATGCATGTTTGTTGTCTCCCAAATGGATTGATTTTAAACACTCAAAGTCTTTGTATCTCGAGGGCCCCACCTTCGCTCAAATCAACCTAGATTGTAAGGAATTGGAAAGGGAGAGATGGGTTAGGGATAGGTCTTACATTTTATTTTGCAAATTTGATGGATTTTTGTTTAAGTGGAGAAAATTTTCTATGCCTATGAGCTCTTGGAAGGAAATTTGTGAGGGAGGTGCATAGCGGGGGATTGATGGGTCATTTTGGCATCAATAAAACCTAGGAGCAATTCTATTGGTAAAAAATGTACAATGATGTTGAGTGGATTTGTGGCCATTTTCTTGAATGTAGGAGTTTCAAGTCAAGACTACTTCCTAAAGAGTTGTACACCCCTCTTTCAGCACCATATCGTCCTTGGCTTAACATTTCTATGGATTTTGTATTGGGATTTCCAAGGCCCAATCGGGTAAGAGATGTCATATTTGTGGTTGTTGATCATTTTTTTTTCAAAATAACTCATTTTATTCCATGTCATTAAAGTGATGATGCACCTCATGTAGAATTCTTATTTGTTGAAAATACTGTTAAATTGCAGGCAATTCCGCAAACCATTGTGAGTAATAGGGATCCAAAGCTCCTTAGTCACTTTTGGAAACAATTGTGGGTTAGGCTTGGCACCAAGTTATTATTTTTCACATCATTCCACCCATCAACTGATGGAAAAACTAAGGTGGTCAATAGGACACTTGGTTCCATGCTACACATCATAGTGTATGGGAAATTGGCCTCTTTGGAGGAATAAGCCTTTAGTTGAATTTGCTTATAATCGTGTTGTTCATAAAACTATTGACATTACTCCTTTTGAATGTGTTTATGTCTTTAACCCCCTTACCCCTGGGATCTCACCCTTCTTTGTCAAGATGTTGTGATTAGCATAGATGGAAGAAAGGGGCAGAAGAAATGAAGAAATTGCATGAAAATATGAGGCACACCTTGATAAGATAAATCAAGAAGTAGCTAAGAAGGTGAACAAGGGTCGGAAAAGGCTTGTGCTTGAACCAAGAGATTAGGTTTGAGTTCACTTTTGCAAGGATCGTTTTCCCAACCGTCTTAAAACAAAGCTAATGCTAAGAGATGATGGGACATTCCAAGTACTTGAGAGGATCAATGACAATGCATACAAGATTGATCTCCCACCGGAGTACCAAGTTCACAACACTTCTAATGCCTGTGATCTTTCACTTATTGTGCTTCTTGTGGATCATAATGATGGGTCGAATTTGAGGACAAACTCATTTCAAGAAGGAGAGGATGAAGCATCCAAATTTGCATCAAGACGGTTCACCCATAGTTAAGCTAAAAAGCTACTTCAAAGCCTATTCATGAAGAGGGACATGCTTGACAATGTTTTGGGAACCTAAAAAGGGTTCTATGTTTGGAAAATCACTTGGGAAAAAAGGAAACAAGAACCATGAAGGTTCTGCCTAATTCTATGATAGAAGTAAACATTTCGTTCATCACAGAATTTGTCGGAAGGTGTGCATTTTCTGTGTCGGGAATTAGGTTCAAGAGATATCAAGTTCTCTCCTCAAAATGCACATTATGCATTCAAGGAGCATATTGTGCGATCTTCCCAGCATACTTTGGACATATTTCACACTTGATCATTTTTTGATCTCTTTTGAAGCAAGACTAGAAATAGCTCTTAGTTGGGTTTTGTAATAGTTATCTTATGTTTTATGATATTATGAACACTCTATTGAGAGTTGTAATAGCTTGGTATATCTTTGGTTGTTCATTACATAGAAATGACGGTTGCAAGGTGAATTGAATTCCTTCGAGGTCTTCATAAGTGGTTGATGCATGTAGGATCCCGTAAGTTGAAGGTCTTAGGATTTAATATACCTTTTGGTTGTCAACGACCCCCTACTTTTGTTTATCAATAGGTTAGATATCTAGTAATGATCCTAAGTGGAGGTTCTTAGGCTTAATATACTTCTTAGTTACCACTTTATCATTGTTGCTATCTTGCCTCTTTATCCTTTCTTTCTTGTCGTATTGTTATTTGCTTACATAAGTCGTAATCCATCATTCCATGTCAAACCTCTTTAGTATGTCCTCGATCTGATACTAATTGAAAGAATGTTAGTTTTTCTACTGCCTTACTCGAGAACCAGATTCTTATGCAAACTCAAGAGAAAACTTAAAATAAAGAACACACGATTTTACGTAAAAAAAACTCCTAATTGGGACTAGACAACCACAAACTAACTCCACTAACTTTAATGAATAAGTTTTATGATTACAACTCTAAAATCACTAGAACTTCATCTATCACAAATAACAGTTTACTCTATGTATTCCTTCTTGCACCTATTCTCTCTCCTCAAGAAGTATAACTCACCTTTTTGTTACAAAGCCTCACAAACTTACTTTCCTTAATAAATTTATCTCAGCAACTCTCACAAGAAATAACTAAAACTATCAGCTAAATCTAGCTAACTTGAACACTCTATTGCCTACACTTCTTGTTGTATTTATATTCTGATATTGCCTGGGAGTAATGCTCTCTTTATATATGCAATAGGTGAATATTCTTTGACACTGTTCTCCTCTTTATATAGACCACTAAGTCGACCAAATCACAATCCACAAAGGTAAGGAAAACATTTTCCTTTAATTCCATATTTGCAAAGTTTCCACAAAAGTAAACCAATTCCTTTTAGGATTTATTAGCCTATTCAGGGAAGGATTCCACAAAGCTTTTGTGTTTTGTTTGTCTATCATCAAAACTAATTCATGTTTATTTGTTATTTTTAATTTCTCAGTAAGAAATGTAAGAGCATTCCATTTGTTCATTATAATTCATGTGTCCTTGAACTTCAATTACAAATTGATCAATTGTTATTTTGAATCACTAAATTAGGAGTAAACACTACTAAACTAATTAAACATAATGATATAAAGTCTCACTTTCTATCTGACTGATTGCCCTAAAAAGGGAGAAGGAAAAAATAAAACTAAAAAACTAACAACTATTCCAGTTAATTCCTAGTAACAAACGATCATAAGCAAATTTAGAACCAGTTGACCAATTTTATAGTTTATATTGGCATCTTTTATCTAGTCTTCAAATACGGGGAAGGTCGTGCTCGCCTGATGACAGATAGTAAATCTTATTCCTATTGAAATCTAGACTTACGTTTAAAAAGCCCTAGTATATCAAGAATCCACAGAGCTCATTATTTATTCATGAAGCCAGGTTGGGATGCCAACTTTAACCGGGGAGACTAAAACTCCCACAACTCAACTAAACTTAAACGCTTGACATATTTTGTGATTGATTGCCCTAAACTAAAATACAAGGAAAATCATATAGAAGTAAATAAAATAACAACTGTTTCCAGTGGATTCCAGGCTTTAGGTGCAGGATATATTAGAGAAAATCAAGCTGCAGATTGATTTACCCAAAATAAGGCCAAAGTATTTTCCTAGTCTACCAATCAGCCGATGGATGCGGCTCAAATTAAAGCATTTCTCAAAAGAAACAAATTACTACTTTCTTTGTGAATTTATTTGACTAGACATCGTCTAATTAAGAAAGAAAATTTTATTTCGGAATTTATTTTTCTTAAGTACATGCCGTTAACATATGTGTGAGTACAAGACTTATGAAAAACTTGTGTTCTTGAAAATATTATAACATTTATATGACTATAAAAAAAAATTCATTAAGAATACAATGAGAAGTTTGAATTAACTTAATCCTAAATTTAGAAACTTGAATTATGCTTTTTTGAGATGGATTTAAAAGAGGAAACATAGTCGCATAAATTTAAAACTGGCTGGCATGGAAGAATCAACGGAGCATCCTTAAATCTGTTGGCCTATGTTTAATGAGAGAAACAGTGCGATTATATTTTAGCAGCAGGGTCATTGTTCGATTATATCTTTGAATCAAAACAAGAATAAACATTGTTATAATTAAGTCCACTACTTAGTCCTTTCCACAAGTTTACAAGGCACATGTGGCATGCCTATATTGTTTTCTTCATTTCAAATAAAGAGAATGTATTACTGTATCACATTACGAAAATTTTGATATGCGTGTTTTGCTCCTGCTTTTTGCACATGATATTCATTTCTACTACATTTGCGTGCGCAATGCGTGTTTATGATTACATGTTGATACATAGCATGGTTTGATCAAAGGATTTGGAATCCAATTTTAAGTTTTGATTTGAAACTAGTATTTATTATGCAAATTTAACTTTGATTTCAAATTTCAAATTCGGATTTCTAACGTAATTATGATTTTAAACATGAAACTTAACCATATGTTTATTTTTTTTTAAAAAAAAGATGATCGTTTTAAATTTTGTTAAAAAAAAGTCAGGCTTAACATGAATAGATTATTTGTACATGTGAAAGGATTACAGTAAAAAATCAGTTACTAATATTGTTGATTCTTTGAATCAGTGAATTTCTGTAAAAGTTATATGTATTTGAAAATTAATAATAATATGTAACGTCAAATATTTATTTATAAAATTAAGAAATATGGATGGAGCCGGCGGCAGCAATAGGAGAGGTGATAAGCCCTCAATAGGGGTTATGTGATTTTCTTAATGAGGCATAAACCTATCAATGGGCCAGTCTGATTCCGACCGGTCCAAAAAATATTTGGCCCAAACCGGTCCTGGTCCATTGATTTGACAACGTCTAGGCCAGTCCCAAATGGGTAGATCTAATTCGGGCTGAATTGCTTGATCCAGACCAGCCCAACCCATATGAATAGTATCCGGTCCGACCAGCTATGAATATTGTTCATTTTAAAAAAAATTTAAACGTGTTTAATTCATATAAATATATATTTATATAGTTTAAAATTAGTATGAGTATAAAAGAGTTATTAATAATATTTACATATATACTAAAGATATATACTATCTACTAACAATATATACTATATATCCTAACGATATACACAAAATATACTAGAGGTATAT
>JBDJHY010611054.1:1644-16357 GCA_039654485.1 Withania somnifera | reverse complement strand
GGTATTAAGGTCTCCTTCTATAAGGATATAACAGTATTAGTTGTATTTTTTGTGAGATGACTCGAGAAGGAGGCTTATTTCTGAGTAGGCTAAGGATGAGATGATTATACTTCATACTCTGTTCATATTTGGTTTCATTGGTATTGATGCCTTGTTCGAATGTTAGTCAGTAATGGTTTATTTTTATCATGTGATTGATAGTTTTGATGTTCATATTCTATTGAACTATTTTGATTATATGATTCGTTGTTGACATATCTCTACGCAATGTATCTGTATTATTATTATTATATTATGCTGATTATATTTCCAGTTTGCAGCTTGGTGTTTGGGTGGATTGTGGTTGTGTGTCATGGTAGTCGATGCTTGTCATTAATTGATTTTAGAGCTAGCCAGGGATACTTGCTAAGTACCTGTAATGACCCTCGAGGCCATTTCCATGATTATCAAAATTTCTTTACATTTAGAGCATTCTTGTAGCTTCCCCAAGCTGTTTATGAATTGCTTGGATAGGTTGGTTGGTTGCCTGGTAGTTTTACAATTTAAACTTCTCTAACTATTTCTACTTCAGGACTTAATCAAATTATACGATCCCAAATCGTCTTTTTGTTAATTTCGTTGAGTCTATAATATCGATTACATAAAGTTTAATATATAGGTTGTCGAAAACAAACTCCGCTTCCATTTCGAGCCTCAATTAATAAAATTGTGGTTGGTCGGGCACCAAAGGGTCGCGATTGAGTTAAGAAAGGCCACGATCACGTAGGCTAGGCCTAGTATGCAATCACAATCTTGGATCTAAGGACTCGATCTCAAAGAGTGAGGAGGCCAGGGGTCGTAATTGTGTGGCCGCTTCGCGATTGCATGGCCTCTCCGTGATCGCGTGGCCGCTCTGAGATCACATGACTAACCTGGCAGATATATATACATTTCTTTCTTCCATTTTGATGGATGTTCATTAGTTTCTTCCAAGATTTATTGAAAATCTTGAGATAATTACTATTATTAAGAGTCCAAATCATTGTTTTTATCAGTGAAATTTTGTTCTGGTGATTCTACACTTGTTTTTACTAGGTAATTCTTTGTTTTATCTATTGTAATAAAGTTTTTATAGTACATAAGCTTTCCAAGGTTGTTTCATTATTTTCTAATGTTAGTTTGAGCCCAATTTTTTACCATATGATGTATGACATGTGCTTTACGTGTTGGTATGACTCTTCTATTTTTCCGAGCTATTGAGCTTTATGAACTTGTTTTTAGTTTGGATTTCGACCTCACTATTTATATAACAATATGGGTCTTGGTTTACTCTTCTGGACTCATAGATTATGATTTTGCTAGATTCATGTTGTATCGAGCTCGTTCGAGATTCTCTGCTTCTTCCAGCGTGACTTTTGAGGTTTTTTGTCGGCACCAAGTATGTTATAGTCTATTTTCTTAAGACAGGGTATTATAGTAGTCTATGTATGGTAAAGTGCCATCTCGATAATAGGATTACCAATTGGAGCCCTGCTATATATATTATTCCAGCCTATGACCTATTTAGGTGACTTATAGCTTAGTTACTTACCCTGGGGCTATGTTTCCCTACTCGCGTGTCCAACGTCGACTCTAGAACATAGTATGGTAAGGGGAGGACTATAACCTTTGGTATGTATTATTTATACATTGACTTTGGAATGTAGACTGGTTGGGAGGTGATTATATAGTGGTTAGAGCTTAGTAGCTATCTCCTAGTTTAAGCTGGTGGCTTTAGAGGCGACCTCGGTAGGCTAATTGTTTTATGTTCTACCTGAAGTATTGCATATGATTAGAACATGTGTGGTCACTTGGCTATAGACATTCGGATACAACTTTGCTAGATAGTTAGCATCCCTATGTGATGATATTGTACCTAGCCCCGTGCAAGCCTGAGAGTGAGTTGCATTGACTGAGTGGTGATAACTCCATGTCTTCCCCTAGATGGGTATGTACTTAGCCCTTAACAACGCCCTTTAAGCACTTGTATAATATTTAGTGCGATTACTCGTGGCTCGATACCGTAGTTGGGCTAGGAGAGAGTATACCTTGTGGTTAGGGCTTGGCAGCCGTTCTATGGATTTTAGTTACCAAATTTAGACCATTTAGCCTATTGATTAGTTTTGCGTAATTAGCATGCATTAAATGTTTCAAAAGGTATCTTGATTTTGACACAGTAATAACTAGAAACTGATTTCTTATATATTTATATCTTCCATGACTGCGCTTATGAGAAGTATGAAGCTATTTTCTCACACCATTTGATCCTATTTTCTCAGTATCACTGTGATTTCTAGATGGTTTCTATGTGGCAATAGTTGGATTTTACTAATATTTGGATTTTGCCTACATTGTTGGACTTGAGGTTTCCACTGAGACATGATATATAGTTGAGCCTAAGTTTTGGATTTTTTGCCCTAATGAGTATGTCACTAGTTGGATTTTTACGAGGATTTTGTACGTGGGATTAGATCCCTCCACGGACCCTCTGACCATGGATGGCTATGCCTGATATATCTCTGCTAGGTATGAGTTGCAGCCCAGGAGAAGGGTATACTAGAATAGAAGGTGTAAGTATATGGGGAAACTTCCGTGGGTCAGCTCCTAGTAGATTCTTCATACCGGGAGGGTGCATACGAGAACTATTTATTTACTTTTCTAGCACCCCTTGGTATTGCATCTTTATGCGCTTAGTTGCACTCCTCGAGGCCTATGGGTAAAGTTCTGTTGGGTTATTTATGTGCTTATGTATTGGTTGCTAGCTCGGCTTTATGGATACTCTTTTGTGTTATTGATTATTTTCCTTTTCTTAGTTACTATTGTATTCAGTGATTACATTCCCTGTGTTCCTCTTTCTCTTATTAGTCCTCCCTTATGCTAGTTACATTAGAGTTCCAGGTACGTGTAGCGTTTTGTCATAATGTGCTTGTGGCCCAAGTTCTGTGTACTATACCCAGATAGTGACTTTCCTTTATACTTGTTAGCTGGTGATACACATACTGAACCTGATCCTTCTCGTAATTACTAGCTATTACTGCAGCTACCCCTTTTTATTTTATATTATGTGCTAGTACCCTATTTACTTTTGATCGCTCTTTACGTTGCTTATGTTTACTTTTGCTCTGTCGGCCTACGATTCCTACTAGGTTCCTGTTGTTTTTCATACTCATGCTATAATTTTGCATCTTTTTTTACGTAGGTCCTAGTATGAATCAACAGAGTGAACATGATCGTGGGAGCTAGTTTGGTACTGTTTAAGGAGATACATCGAGTAGTCAGCATTCATACTGGACAGTCTTTCCTTCTGTTTTCATGTTGTTCTAGTTGGAGTCTGGATATATATTCTGTACTTTTTACATCATTGTGGGTTGTATTTTGTACCTTTCTATATGTAGATTCTCTACAACAATGATACCAAGTTCTGGGGAGTTATTTTTGGTTGTGCATTTTTGTGTTCTTTTTTATTTTCTTCTATTCATCTCCCTTCTCTTTTTTTAGTTTTTGGTACCAGCCCATCACTTTATGCTCTAGGTCAAAGCTAGGCTTGTCTACAGGTGGGATGTGATGCCATCACAACTTAATTTTTGAGTCGTGATAGAGTGGTATCAAAGTTTTAGATTCACTGGTGTCTTTGCATGTAATAGCAAGTGTTTGGTAGAATACTGTGGATCGGTACGTAGACGTCCATATCCTATCTTCGAGGGACTACAGGGAACTCTTTTGGAAAAACTCGCACTTTTTGTCTTCTTAGGTATTTTGTATGGTCATTGGGTTTCCAATAACCTTATTTAACTTTACTATTTCTAGATAAATAAGAAGAGTCCTCAGTAGGTACCAGTAAGATCCCCGCTCATATTCCTAGAGTTTTAGAATCAGAATTGAGAACTAGGAGACCACATCTTCAGAAACAGAGTTTGGATGTCACCTGCGCTCCAGCGAATATTATTATCATGCCAGTTCCGTAGAGAGCCAGAATTCTTTCAAAAGTACCAGTAGGTGTCTTGAGAGGAGATTAGTTGAGGATGAGTTTGTTGGTTTCTGGCAGGGGCCTCTAATAATTTGGGATTATGCAATATCATACCATAGATTGACTAGACATATCACTGTACTATATGCTACGAGATATAGAAAGGTGTTGGAATTCTTCAGAGGAATGCTTCTATCGCTCCATATGATGACAAGGCACTTGGTATCAGTAATACACAACCTTGGATAGATCTTCGGACAGTTGATGGCCATTCAAGAGGCTTTTCATAAGACCTATGGGGTTGGTGGTCAAGAAGTCCACGGGACAATGAGGGATGGTAGTAATCAATCTCCGGGCCATAGGGATGAGGATCCCAGAGGTTATTTTATATGTGGTAGATTTGACACGAGTCCATGGATTTCCCCCTTCCAGGGTTCTTTTGTCCCAACAGCTTAGCTGAGTAGTCAGAGTTGAGGTCGGGGTTGTTCGATTTTGCCTTCAAGTTCTTAGAATGCTTTGCATTGGTACCCAATCTGTGAGTGAATGATATGATAGATAGAGATTTTAGTAGAAACAATAGATCCAGTTGGGTCATTCCAGTCAGTCTATTCAGATCTTTTCTTAGTCTGCCCATAGAGGCTCGGTTACCCAGAGCAGTCAACCCGTTAGGACTACATCTTCAGGTTTGCAGGGCCATGATAGCCAGAATAGTTTAGTTTGTATTGCCAGTCAAAGCAGGACCCAGGGTATTTATAAATATGGTGAGCTAGGACATTGGGTTATAGGGTGTCTGCAGCGCCGGGCCAGATAGTTGATAGTGATTGCAGCTTCACCTCAGCAGTCAACTAGGGTAGATGCTTGCATAGCTGGCTTGGTTTCTGAGCCAGGGAGTGCCCTGGTTGTAGATACCTTAGTCAAGGTGGTTAGCAGAGTCTTCCAGAAATCCTCTATCCTTCAATTTGTGGCCTTGGATGGGATGTTTGGGTTATGCTACCTTCGATCTCAATTTATTTCATGGTTTTATTTTATTCTTGCCAAGTTGGATTATGTTGATTTAGGCATTACTTTGACTTATTTCTTTATTAATTCCCAGCTTGAGTAGATTTCCTCTGGCTGAGGTTGTGTCATAGACTGGTTTAGGCTTTGCTTTTATAACTTTGTTGTTTGTGGCCCTCTTTTATATGGTTCTTCGGTGGAACTTGGGTTTGGAGTCCTATTGGCGAGCTGGGTCTTGTCATTTAGCCAAGGGGTACGTGTGCTTCCTTATTATGTTGTGGTTTTGTGATTCAAGGGCTAAGTTTCTTTGTTCAGGCGGGCCTTACTATATTATAGCTGAGATTTTAGTGCTGTCTCGTCCTACCCTGAGTCATAGATATTGTTCATACAGTTCTTTTATTTCCCATGTATGAGGAGGGAACTTTTTAATGGTGGATACTAGTGAGGATTTGAGTCGCTTGTCTAGTTAGCCTATAAATACTGTGTGATAGAGGAGTTAGGACTTCTATTGATAGGTGGTCTTAGTGATTTTATCGGGCATGGGTAGGTTACTCTGTTCTCCCTAGATATTGTTTGGTTATATTATGATTGTACCTTAGTCATGATCGGTGTACCTAGGTAGGTTGATAGGTTTCCTTAGGCCCTTGTCGATTGAGATCGGCTTTATGTTGAGGTAAGGCAGTTAGTCCCTCAGGAGTGCTTATTAGCATTTTATGTTCGAGGTGAGGTTTCGTCATTCTTATAGACAGATTCCTTGTTATCCCATGGTGATCTTGCCCGACGACTAGCTGTTCGGTAACTCAAGGTTATGACCCACGCTATCTGTAACTTCCATTGGTTGGTTCTAGAGAACCAGAGTAGGTGGCTATTATGAGTAAATGGATATATTCCTCTATTTGATTTCCTTCGGTTTTGATTCAATTTCCAAAGAGCTATCTTTATCCTTTGCCTATTTCAGGTTTACATGGTGTTTCAATTTTTGCCTCTTGGGTTCCTTCGGTTGTGTTTGCTAGTGGATAACTTCTGTGCTCGCTGGCATGTAACTATTCTGGTAGGAGGCAGTGCTCCTTTAGTAGTGGATCGAGGTTGTAGTATTTTTGAGGATTTCTTATGTCTGGTTATGTACTGCATTTTAAGTCTTAGTTGTCTGATGTGGCTGTGTAGGCTTAATCCTCATGACTAGATACTGAAGTGGTTTCTGCTGTGATTTCTTGTTCCTCTTCCAGTGATTGGTTTATACTGGGTTGTGACCCATTTTTGTGATTATATTCTTTGTATGAAAGTTTGAAGGCTCTCAGGTTCTGAGTTAGGGGCACTTGACTTTAGAAAGTTACGAGTAGTTGGAGTTCATTCCTAGTATCAGTTAGTGATGACCATCGATTTTGGGTATTTGGTTTTTGGATAGCGATGATTTTGCAGTCATGATTTGAGGTTATTAACAATATATGAGTAGAATAACGGAGTACCTTGGGGTGATCATTTCCTTGGTTTTCAGATGTCTTTTTGGGCCAATTCCCAAATGATTTCAGGTTGGTGGTTGATAATTGATGATCGAGGTTCAGATAGTTATTTTGATTTCAGTCTCTAAGTCGACAGTTGGTTGTCCAACAAGGGCAAGTGCAATTTGTGGTATTTGGAACAGTTAGTTAGACAGTTGGTATATTTTTTTTTTGGGTTCTTGAGCTTATGATGTTGTTGGTCGATGGTAATCGTGGGACTCATAGTCTTGGAGTTTCTCCCACAGGGGTACATTAGGATATGACAGTATGTTATGGATGGCATTGGTTCTTGTAGTTCCAGAGTTGGTTATTGATTCAGATTATTTTTCGCGACGCTGTTGTTCAAGAGATTCCATACACTTAGGCATAGCAGAGCTATGCAAAGAGCTACTTTTATATTTGAGAGGTCTTTTTCTTACACGAGATCTCAGTTTCTATTATTTTTTAGACAGAAACACCGGATTTACTTTTTAATTTGCTGAGGATAGTACAGTACTGATTTTCCACCCACAAACTGACATCCAGCCCGACAGATTATTCAGACACCTCAGGATATTGCGAGATTGTGTCCTTGAGTTTTGGTTATGGTAGAGTTTGACATTTGGTCTTTCTAAAGTTGTATATGATGACAATTGCATTATAGTATTTAGATGGTACCATTTAGGGTTTGTTTCCCCGCACCGTAGACTGGGTGGTGTGTTGATGAGACTTTCTATTCTTGAGTGGAAGTAGGAGTGGATTATCATGGATTTTATTTCTGGACTCCCTCGTACTTTTAAGGGTCACGATTGTAAATAGGTCATCATGGACCACTTGACCAAATTCATTCACTTTCTACTAACTTTGTCTTCTTAGGGTGTCAAGAGACTTGTTGTCTTGTATGTTAAAAAGATTATTCATCTGCATGCAGTGCGAGCATCAATTATTTAAGAAAAGGGTACACAGTTTACTTTATGGTTTTGGAGGACTATGAAGCGTGATATAGGTACAGAGGCAGCTCTGAGTACCGATTTTTACTCACAGGTAGAAGGGAAGTTTGAGCGGACCATTCAGGTACTCTAGGATACGTTCTGGGCATGTATTTTGATTTCGGTGGTCGTTGGGATCAGAATTTCTCTCTGGAAGAGTTCTCCTACAAAAAAGACTACTATTCTAGCATCCAGATGGCACAATTTGAGGCTTAGTGTTTCAAATCACTGATGGATTGGTATAGTTGCACTGAATTTCACCCCAGACTTCGGATTGGATTCAAGATGCTACATAGAGATTTAGACTTTTGGGTTATACTTCAGATAGCATAGAGTAGACAAATGAGCTACACAAATTATAGATTTGCTTCCTGAGTTTAGTACTGGGACATGATGACTGCAGGCTCAATTGGGTTCATATGAGATCACAGAGAATATTAGCAGGGTTTCATACAAATTAGCCCAACCTTCAAAGGTAGTGGCAGTACACCATATTCCATTCACGTCTCTATGCCTCGTTATATACCAGACACTTCCCATACATTTCATCATAAGTCAACTTGATTGGACGACTGGTTAGTTTGTGTCTAGAAGCATGAGCCAAGTATTGATAAAAGATGTAAACGACTCAGATCTAGAGATATTATGAAAATTCGATGGCTTTATTTTCCAATCGAGGAGGACATTAGAAGGCTATAAGAATTGTGTGAATTTTCCATCCTTGTTGTTTCAGACTTCAGATACTCCTTTCTAATTGATTTTTGCAAATGAAAGTTTCTTTAGTAGTGGATATTATAATGGCCCTCGGGACCATTTCTGTGATTCTTGTGATTTCTATGCATTTAGAGTGTTCTTGTAATTTCCCCAAGTCATTTGTGACTTGATGAGCTCGGTAGGTTGGCTCCCTGGCAGTTTTACAATTTAAATTATTTAAGTATCGCTACTTCATGACTTACTCTGCTTAAATGATCCCAAATTGCCTTTTTATTAATTTTGTTGAGTTTAGAATATCGATTACATAAAGATTTCATACATGGGTTATCGAAATCGGACTCCGTTTCCATTTTGAGCCTCAATTATTCAAATTGAGACAACTAGTCACGGGAGGGTCACGATCGCGTGGCCTTGGATGCGATCGCATAGTCCATGCCCAGTATGTATCGCAAATGTAGGGATGAGGTCTGCGATTGCGTAGAGTGAGGCAGCTAGGGGTCGCAATCGTGTGACCAACCTAGCAAGCCTATATATATTTCTTTCTTCCATTTTTTACGAATTTTGATTAGTTTCTTTTAAAATTTCTTGAAAATCATGAGATAAGTTAGTTGTATTAAGAGTCCAATAAAATTCTTTTGATCTATGGAATTGTGTTCTGGGATTCTACGCTTGTTTCTACCAGGTAACCTTCTGTTGTCTCTATTGTAATAAAGTTTTTATATTACATAAACTCTCCGGGCTTCTTTTTTCATTTTCTACTGTTAGTTTTATCCCTATTTTGTACCATTTGATGTAAGAGATGTGCTATACGTGTTGGTATAAATATCTTATTTTTCTGATCTATTAGGGTTTACAGACCCGTTTTTAGTTTGGATTTTGACCTCCTTATTTATATAACAATATGGTGTCTTAGTTTACTTTTCTTGACTCATGGGTTATGATTTTATAGATTCATGTTGTTTCGAGCTCATTCACAATTCTCTATTTTTTCTAGCACAGCCGTTGAGGTTTTTTCCAGCACCAGTTAGGGTACGATCTAGTTTTTCCAGACTGGTATTACTGTAGTATATGTATGGTAAAAGGCCATCTCGGGGCTTGGATTACTCATTGGAGCCCCGCTAAGCTTATTGTTCTAGCCTATGGCCTACTTAGATGGCTTGTATCTTAGTTACTTACTCTAGGCCTATATTTCTCAACCTACATGTCTAATGTCGACTCTGGAACATAGTATGGTTTGCATAGGAGTATAATCTTTGGTGAGTATCATTTATATGCTGACTCTAGAATATAGACTAGTTGGGAGGGGATTATACTAATGGTTATTATTTGTAGGTATCCCCTGGTTTAGGCTGGTGGTTTTGGAGCCGATCTGTAATGACCCTTACGGTCATTTTTGTGCTTTATGTGGTATCTTGTGTTCTAGAGCTCTTTGGTTGCTTCTCTTGGTCATTCATTACCTGCTAGGATTGGTAATTCGGCTCCCAAACGGTTCTGTTGAGAGTTTCCTCAGATTATTTATTTTACAGCCTAAAGTTAGGTACTTGTTGACTTTAGACAATTTTCCTTCAAGATAAACTTGGAATCGATTTTGACAGTTTTGCTAGCTACGACACATGGACTTTGGCCTAGGTGAACCCTTGGTCGGTCTCAAGAGCTTTCAATATGAGTTTAGATTGTTTAGGGTAAATTTAGGTTGCTGATTATTTAATGTTTTACTGTGGTCAACATTCGAGGATCCAAGCATCAGATTAAATATCCAGCCTTGCCATCATCTCTGGAATGGTGATTTTATGCTAGTTGGGTCATTAGTGGACTTTTGAAGATGTTAGGGCTTGTTTTTGGGTGCGTGTGGAGAATTAAGAAGTTTATCCCTTTTCATGCGCTTTGGTTTGGGGGATTATTTTTTCTCAAACGACCTCCAATGGTCGTGTCGTCTATTTTTTTGGGTTTGAAATATGTTTTTAATGTAAGATGCATAATTAACTTGTTGTTGTATGCCTTTTTGATTTTGTACCCTCGTTTGGAAGTTCTATTGTTGCAGAAAAATCTACAGTTCCAGATGCTCAGCACTATCGCGCTCTTGTGACGCAATCATAGTACTTCTCCCTTTTCCTTCTTTGGCACAATTGCACTCATGTGGCGCGATCGTGGTGAACCTCCCCTTTATTTCACAATCAATCTCTTGGATTGCGATAGTGTTAAGACCCCTTCTCTTCCTTTAGCGCAAACGCGATGGTGAAGTGCGATCATGACCAACTATATAAGTAGCAGTCCCTTGAAATGTAAGTTATCTCAATCGTTTCTTTCTCACTCTTCTCTCTCTCTATGTCAAGAATCTATTGAGGCTTTATCAATCTGGTATAAGGGAGTTCTTGGGAGACTAATCTTGCACCCTCCACTCTTGGTAAGTTCTTTTCCATCATTTTATCTCCATAGCCATAGTGGTTTCCACCATTGAAGTTCCTAAGTCAACGTGTTCTAACTCTTGTAACTTTCAGCTGGTTGTGGGTTGTTTCCTGGTGCATTAAGCTTAATTGCACTCCTTGGCCGAATTACATTAAATCTCCAATGCATAATTCCTCTATTTATGCCTTATAATTTTTGCAACTTTTTTCAGATTAATTCTATTCTATCCTAGGAATATTGACGCCATTCCCACCCTTGGATTTTCCCCATTTTTGGAGCATGGTGTCTTGGTTAAGTCGGGAACCCCCTGGAAAAGTTATTTTGGGTCTGGCCAGTGGGTCTGGCCCATACTACAACACCTCAGGGGGTTATAGTTCCGGCGCCGATATTAGAGACCCCGTCAATGCTATTTTCCACCGTCTTCTCCAGATTTCGTACTATACTCTAGAAGTTACTCAGTGTATTCGGGGGTACCGCCCATAAACTTAGTCTCTTATACAGCTCCACTAACGCAACGAACATCATCCCTCATTGCTTCTCAAGTGCTACCTATTCTAATTGTTGCTCCTATTGTGGCACCTCAGCCTTCTATGACAGATTTGGAGAAGATATCCTGACTAGGATCCTGAGATTGGATCCCCCTAGGTTCATGGGAGTTCCAGGGAAGAGCGCCCATGAGTTCTTAGATGAGTGTGGGAGAGTTTGAGGAACCTCGGTATTATTAAGACACATGGAGTTGCCTATACCACCTATCAGATGCATGGTGCGGCGAAGAAGTAGTGGAGAGCCTTGATGACTTTCAGACTCTTACGGTTGCCTCAGTTGACTTGGAGCGATTTCTACGAGGCATTTATGAGGAAGTTTGTGTCCAAAGCCTAGAGGGATCGCCTAAGAGAGGAGTTTAGTCGTTTAGAGTAGGGCTTGATGTCAATAGTGGAGTATGAGGCCCGTTTTCACCAGCTCTTAGTTTGTGCGGGTCAGTTCATGTCTTTTAAAGTAGAGCGAGTCCGTAAATTCACCTTTGGGTTAAGAGATAGGCTTGTGAGGCAGTTACATTGTTAGTTCTAGATGGTCGCCCGTTTCAAGAAGTTGTATACCATGCACAGTGTATGGAGACATTCTATTGCGAGTCGTGTCAGCACAGCGAGAAGAGGCAGAGACAGTAGGGTTGCTATAGTAGGTCTTGTTTTTTGGGCCATGGGCAGCAGCAATACTCCCAGGCTTAGTTTAATATACCAGTTCAAGCGTCACTTCAAGTTTTAAGGCCTCCTCAGCAGGATTACAGTGCGCCTCCTTTAGGCCAGTCTTTTCGAGTTGTTGCGTCTTCTGGTGGGGGAAGTTAGTTTGGTTCAGGTCGTCGTTCTCATCAGGGTGGGCCATGTTTTGAGTGTGGTTACTGGTCATTATACCAGAGCATGCCCTCATAAGGGTGTACTTCAGACCATTCCTAAGCCTGTTCAGCCTTTGAGATCAGTACCACCACCGGTTAGATAAGGGCCATATGGTTATGGTTCCCGTGGTGGAGGCCAGTGATGTAGGGATGATGGTCACGGTAGTGGTTGTTCTAGTGTCAATTGCGGGTTGTATGCAGTTCCAGGAAGAATGTACGCAGAGGCCTTAGTGATGTGATCACACGAATGATTTCTATTTCTTCTAGATCAGCCTCAACCTTGTTTGACCCCGGATCCACCTATTCGTATGTTTCCTCTTACTTTGCACAATCCTGGCGTTAGCTAGCGAGATATTATTTGTGCCTGTGTCTATTGCTACCAGTTGGAGATTCTTAGTAGTGTATCGGGCTATGTGGACTATTTGATTTCTCTTGCCTATGAGTGATTGATTTATTGAGTGATACTTCTCGTCTCTATGACTAGCATATGATATTACCTATTCATTATTACATATTGATCATTGACATAAAACATGGTTCTTGAGGCACATGATGATATGATTTGACAGGAAATCATAATAAGCAAGGCATTGCCATGATGTATAGATGAAAAAGAAAGACAAAGAGGATTATGATATTTCATAACCCGATTCCTAAGGTCATGATGGTACCTACAATCCCACCTCTAGGTGAACCAACCCCATAGCCCAAAATTATAAGCAAAGGTCCACTACAACAAGTAAAGTTGCGCACAAGTAAGTAAAGCAGTAATAATAAGTAGACGGTGAAATAAAATAAGCAAAATAATGTAATCAACAAACCCTCCCAACATCTAGTATTAGTGTATACATGATCCACTAACAGATGCATAATACAGAAATATAAAGAAGCACAAGATTTGTTTCGTCTCCGAAATAAAAAAGTGGAAAATACAATTTAAAGAAATGCATGTCACTCTAGTCGTCAGGATCTCACCCTGTATCTCTAAATTAGCTAGAAAGCACGAACTATGATATCAAAAGTAGTGGCTTATACTAGGATCTTCACTAGGAAGATATAAAGTTTTGTATGAGTACTAATCGTTGAGGCAACGAGTATCCAATAGGCTTCAAGGGCCCATCTGGCACATAAAAGGTATAAATATAATAAATAGCAGGAAAGTAGGTCACAAAAGAAATTAAGAGCAGTAAAAGGAGCTAGCTAGATATAACAGAAGCAAGAAAGATAGATATCAAGTAAGCACTGCTAGCTATGACAATGAAGCAGGAAAATCAGGTGATTTCTCTTAATTAAATAATGAGAACTAGCTAATTTATCTTTTTCCAGTCATTTTTTTTTTGGAAAGAGAACATACTCGAGGTCCTTGAAGCAATATAATGATAATAATAACAGATTAGGTAGTAAAAAAGCAACAAGAAAGACTATGGGGGAACTTATGGTGTACCGATAACCTCAATGGTAAGGTGGGGGAAGAATACAGTAAGTACAAATAAGAAAAGATGAGCCCACTAAGTAAGGATGATTAATAAATAAAGGCTACCACTAATAACTATGAATATGAGTAACAATAAATGCATGTAAAATCCCTTCGAAGCCTCCATAAGCTAGGAAGAGTACAATCAAGGTATGCTCACCCTTCCGCCCCCCATATGACCAAATAGTTCATACAAAAAACAAGTGAAGTAAAGTAACACAATGATGATGTAGTAATTCCTGTGTATATTTTTAATCTGATACTCGTAGGCCCGGAAGGCAAGACCTACAGAACGGCTTACCCCATATATTCCTATTTTATCTTATGCCTCTCCTCAGGTCACATCCAGCCTAGAGGCAGTGTCCATGGAGGTATGACAACCACATAACCATCTCTAGCGACTCAACAAATCTCGTATCTTAGTATCAAGTGTCTCAATATCATAGTGTCTTAGTATCACGTGTCTCAGTATCACCTCAATCAGCATGTTATAGTAAGAAAAGGTTGTTTTAGTGCTAGTAACAGGCCAAAACTCCAAGTACTAGTAGTGGTGATGGTATCCGGTGCTAGGTGTGAATCTTGGGCAAAAACAAGTAAAAAAGGAGTAAACCGAGTGCCCGACGCTTAGATGGGTCTAAAATAAGGTCAAAATCCATTATTTACTATTAATTATCTGAAAACCCCATGTTAACTATTTTAGTCCTGCTTAGCCTTTTATATATGAAAGTGGTCCTGCAAGGCCATAATATCTTAGAAAATGGTGATGTTGGGCTTTCAGCCTTAAGATATAATGGCTCACGAATCAAACCTCTCAAGCATATGCACTGTATGAATGAATGATCAACAATCAATTACTAAAGTTATCCTTCCTCCCTGCACAAGCTCAATCTACAACCAACAACACACAAACTAGCCCAAATAAGGGTGAAATGCCAAAAACCAAACCCATGATACTGCATCCTATACTTCTAGAGTCATACTTACAACTACCATGGGGCCACAACTAGGTCAAAGGCATTGCATTATACCTGAATGCCATAAGGAGAGAAGGAGAAACATGCATAAGAAGAGCTGACAAAGGTCACTATACCAACCTAAGAAACCCAACCCAAGGATACTATCTAGCATATTTATAATGATATACGCCTCAATCCTAAAGAGAGAGTAAGCCAAAGCCTACCAGTAGTCCGAATAAAGTGTTATTGTAGAAGCTTTTCTAACCTGGAAAAGCTTTGATATGGGTGGAAACTAGAAAAACAAGCATCTACAAGACAATACAAA
>JBDJHY010610944.1:0-16357 GCA_039654485.1 Withania somnifera | reverse complement strand
ATTCTCATCTCAAAGAGCATCAAGGGCATCAGGTTCCACACTCGGTCCTGTAGGGCATTGCAACATTTGTGATATTAAAATGGCATTCTTAGATATTTTTTTCAGCAAGTTGAAGAGAGACCATTTCTAGTTCTACAACACTATATTCTTGAGCAACAATTAGGTTAGATACCATATAGCTCTATCTAACACCCCTTTATTTGGGTACACACTCACACTCCTCAAGCGTGTTAAGAAAAATAATTTGCTTCTTGATGTTGTGAACATGCTGGTTAATAGGGATAGCAAAGTGACTGAAAACCATGGTAAGAAAAAATCCATATCCCATCCCATGATTGACTTCCTTGGATTCATAAATTTTTGCAATATGTTCGATTATAATGCGAGGCAAGTTTAGGGAAAACTTAACAAGGCTTCATTACAAAGAGGTGAGCTATAAAGGTAATTAATCTCCCTTTAGACCTGGAAAGGATGACTTTGTTGACTAATTCAAATACTAACTGATACAGAGATTACATTTATTTCTTCAGCAACCTGACATTATACAAGTTCTTCACATGTTTCCCAATTTCTCCTACAAACCCTTTAGATACCTTAGCACCATGAACATCAGAATGCCTAAAGATTGAATTTCCAAAACTTTTCCAAGGATAACTGCATTTAGGGTGAAATTTGCACCATTTAGTATGGTAATAAGGTTGTATATTGATTCTGCGATTAGTAAATCTCCATATAAGTCTCAAACCTCTTGCTCACACAACACTACAAGAGGTTAAACAAATTTATCTAGCCCTGGGCTTCAACCATAGATAGGAGCTCTTCCATTTCTGGCATTGAGGAAAATCAAGGTCAAATACTCGACCATTCAACACCTTTTGGTTTCTCAACTTCGCACTCTATGTCTTAAAGTTATGATCAAGAGTAGGAGGCTTGACCTTTTTTCACTTCTTCATATTGAGACAAGGTACCTTGTCTGTCACTTCCAATCGAGATCCTTTCTTTGTATTGTATTTTCCTGGTTTTGAGATACTTGCTTCTTTCTTGATGATCCTTTCGTCTTAGGATTCCCTTCCAATGACCATATCCTCCTCAATAGTTTTAGAAGTATCACCATTTTTGATATTGACTATGAGGAAGGATAGTATGGCTCATCCTCAACAACTATAACTTTTCACTACCATCGCCTCTTGGATGTCTTTGCGATTTTCTAGCAACACATCCTCCTGAACCTTATTTTCCTTTTGCCTTGTAAGTGGACCTTTCCTGAGATATTTGACACCCTTTTTGGAGGATGCAGAATGATCGAAGAAGGATACTACTAATGGGATATCATCATCATTATGGTAAACTAAAGAGCGCACGCTCTTATTTACTTTTAATCCATGCATTAGGATAGAAGAGTAGGAGTGCCATCCTATTTAGGTGAGGATGGATGTATAGAGGACCCAGACTTCAAGACACTAAATGTGCACTCCACATCTCCATAATTCACCTTCTCTTTTCCCTTGGATAATATTAATGAACCCCTCGACAATCTCATTTTCATTTTCGAATACGTTTAACATTCAAACACTTGTTTCCACTATATTTATGTTACCCAGATAATCCCCAAAAAATACAAGAGCATCAGTGTCAGTTTCATTCACAAAGTGACCTGCTTCCTCAGTACCTACATGTTTTCAGTCTTTGTTGTAAGAAAAGTTACCACTCCCCTTACTTGTAAAAACTCCTTGTTCTCATTAGACTCACTCGTGACTCCATCATTCTTATTCTTTTTAACAATCTCCATTGAGTCCTAGTACACCTTGAGTGTATCACTTGACCCCTACCGATATTCTGGTTGAGTAGCTATTGATGATGCTTGAGAGCCTTTTTCAAATATTATTTTCTTTGGAGAGAGGGTGTCTTTGGTTTAGGAGTAATAATGAACAATGTCAGTGATACAAAAGACAGAGGAAGGTTTTTTATGATGGAGAAATGGGAGATTCACTCAATAGTGGAGAAGGGCTTAGAGGTTGTATAGAAGTCATAGGTAGAGGAGAGAGAGAACTTGGTTGAGACATAATCACCTTTTTTTGTTCTTTTTTTTTATGGAACTGAAATAGGAACATAAGTAGTAGGTAAAGGTTTGGGAAGGCCTTTTGAGGAGAACGGTCAAGGAGAGAGGAAGGGAAATGATAAAGGTATGAATAGTTAGTATTAGTTTAAAGGACACATTGAAAAAAAGTGTCTGACTGAGATGGAAGATGATGGCTCAGTAGAAAGCCCATTTATAGTGTCTTTTGACTAAAGTATGAAAAATGGGTGGTACCAGTACATAGTCTTTAAATTATAATTTTATTGGCATATAGTCTAAATATTTTAAATTATAAATTTATTGGCATATCCCTGGTGAAAGACTAGGTCCCTTGAAGAGGTAACTGCTTATTTGATGCTGATGAGAGTTCTTATATTAATCTATCTGTGGAGCTTCCATGAGTGTATAACTACAATTGTATAAGAGGTAAGTTAGATAATATCCAGGAGCTTAATCACTTATACTTGCCATTATTTTCTTGCCAATAGATGACACAGGCATATAAAAGAGTTTTAGGGGGCTTCAACTAGTCCTAATCTCAACATGTTCCTCTCAAAGGTTTCTCAATTCAAGGATTTGGTGAAGATGTTGGTGATGTAATCCTCCGTAGTGTTTAACCTTATACTGATTATACCCTTTTCAGTATTATTGCTTAAGAAATGATGTTTGATATCAATATGCTTGGTACTCTTATGCTGAAATGGTTTTTCAACATTTATTATCATATAAAAAAGGAAAAAAATTGGTAATTACACAAAAAATTTAAAGTTGTTGCTTAATCTAAAAAAGTTATACACAACATGAGGCAGTGATTATATACTCTACTTCGGCAGTAGAGAGTGAAACTGAATTTTGTTTCCTAATATCACATGAGATATGCACCATGTATCCGGCACAATCTATATCAGCATACCCAACAAGCTTAAATTATCACAGAGGGTTAGAAAAGAAACAGGTCCCCTATACCCTTCAGATATTTGAAAATCCTTTTAGTAGCTTTTAAGTGAGATTCTTTGGGACATGATTGGAATCGAGCACATACTAACAATAAATACAACATTTGGCTTGCTAGCTGTCAAATACATTAGAGACCAATGATGCCTTGATACACGGTTTCATTCACATAGGAGTTGGACTCATCTACATTTATCTTTGATGATATGCCAATCAGTGTGTCAATAGGTTTGGTGTCCTCCATTTGAAATCATTTCAGCAACTCTTTAACATGGTTCTATTTACTGATAGTAGTACTTCCCTTCTATTTCTTCGCATGCAACCAAAGAAATAAGTTTAATTCTTCTATCATTGTCATTTCAAATTCATTGCTCATGAATTCAAAACTCCTTACACAATGAACTCAGAGTAGTTCTAAAGGTGATGTCCTCTACGTAGACTTAGACAATGAGAAAATCTCTTCCTTGTATTTTGAGAAACAATGTGTTGTCTATTTTTCCTATTTTGAACCCATTATCTAAAAGAAACTTAGGCAACCTCTCATACCATTCTGTTGGAGCTTGCTTCAGCCCATACAGAGATTTGTCCAACTTGTAGACATGGTTTGGAAAATTAGGATCTTTAAAACCTGGGTATACTTGACAAACACTTCCTCCTTGAGGTACTCATTGAGAATGACAGTCTTCACATCCGTTTGGAATAATTTAAATTCCATATGAGATGCAACTGCTATGAGAATTCCGATTGCTTTCATCCTGGACAATGTTTCATCATAGTTAAATCCTTCTTCTTGGTTGTATCCTTGAACGATCAGTCTGGCTTTGTTTCTTGTAGTATTCCCAACCTTATAATACTTATGTCAACAGGCCAAGGAATCATATGCCAAACCTTATTCCTTTGGAACTACAAAAGTTCTTCCTGTATAGAATTTATCAAGTCAGCATCCTTGAGTGCTTCCTTGATATTTTTTACTTTTTCTGATAGAAAATTAGAATCAACAAATAATTTTTTACTTAGATCCTGTGTGCATTCCTTAGTATAGAGGGGATAGTAGATTGTCCAGAGGATGCGAGCTCCTCTTTTTCCAGTTGGAGACCTATACGTTGGGCTGAGAAATCAATACATGTACAATAATTAACACCCATTCATTAGCACCCCTAAGTAAGAAAATTGTCAAATCATAGATGTAGAAAAGTGCTTATAAAAAATATATATATTCCATTAAACCATTAGAGTTAATTATCAATAAAATATCTCTCAATCTCAAAGTGTATAAGGAATCCTCAACTAATCTCACACTTAAAATATTTTTTATGAAGTTCTTAGAAGAAAAAACCAATAATGGATAGGTATTGAAGTTCAAAAACTATTTATATCTAGATAAAATGGGAATAAAATCATCATAGATGAGCTTTGGGAAAAATAAAATGCGGTCTACAAAGAGGCTGGTGGTATGCCAGACCTATTTTTCCTTTACCATAAAAGCTTCATGTTGGCATGTAACAATCGATCATGTTATATGTAATAATCGATCATGTTCTATCATTTTAGGGATACTTCTAAACCATTAATGAGCTAATGTAAGAGGTCATTAAGAGGGAAATACTCAAATGGTTGGATGAGGGTTGGTATATCTAATCTAAAATAGTAAGTAGATGAGTTTGGCTTATTGCATGCCAAAGAAAGGCAGTATGATGGTGGTAATCAATGAAAGAAATAAACATGTCCCAATGAGGACTGTCACAAAAGGGAGGGTGTGCGTGATTATAAGAAGGTAATTCTTGCACCAAAAAGGACTATTTTCCAATTATATTTATGGATCAAATGCTTGATTTCCTAGTGGTCAAGGATAATATTGCTTCCTAAATGGGTACTCCAGTTATAACCAAATATCAATTGGTCTCAAAGATCAAGAGAAGATGACTTTCACATGCCCATGTGGTACTTTTATTTTAGGCAGATTCCATTTGGGTTATGTAATGCACCCTCTATATTTCAAAGATATATGTTGCCTATTTTTTTAAGATACGATTGAGGACACAATTGCGGTGTTCATCGATGATTTTTCATTTGTGAGGACAAAGATGATGTTTGGAGCATTTGAGTGAGGCTTTTCAATGTTTTTCTTAGAATATTTTATGTTGAATTTGAAAAAAATGTCATGTTATGGTGACAGAGGATATTGTTCTTAGAATTTGAAAAAAATGTCATGTTATGGTGAAAGAGGATATTGTTCTTAGGCACAATATTTTAAACATGGTATCCAAGTGGATCAAGCTATGGTTTATATAGGGTATTGTTCTTGGTAGGAGGATTTATCTCTTAATAGCTAAGTTTTCCTATTGGTGCTTGATTTGTTTATAAATCACATATCCATTTTATTTTGTTGTTATTTTCTCTTCAGCATCTTTATTTTGAGTATTACATTCATTGGTATAAAATTCGTTCTTAAATCTCATTTATAGAAATCTAATCTTAGGTTTGTTATCCAAAAAAGAGAGAAAATACAAATATTTCACAAGAAAAATTGGTTTGATTTGAGTCTTGTTTGAGTTTCTAGTGTTAGATTTATTTTATCTAATACAAATCGAGTCTGGAACTTAAATTCGAGCTTGGTTGAAGTAAGGGTTTCAACATCTCCATTGTTGAATTGAAAAGTTAGAAGGTTGAAAAACTGGAGTTTGAGATCTTTCTTTGAATACTTGTATATTGGGTTTCAAAAGTTGAGGGATTTGTTTTTCACATCAAAAGGAGAAAGGATTCCAAATTTCATCAAAATTCAGGTTGATTTGAATTATTTTTGGGCCTTTACTTTTTCTTGGTATTCTTGAGAATATTCATATATTCAAAGGAATGATTTACTAAGAAAGGGTGTTTGATCCAAAAAAAAAGAAAGAATTAGAATTATTTTTGGTGTTCCCAAGAAAGATATTTCTCAAAAGACATACACTAGGGAATAAAGGTGCATAAGTGGGGTCTACAAAAGAAGGGATAATATTGTTTTATGTGCTCAACATTTTGGAAACTTGGTAAGTAAGACAGTAACCCCTGTATCAGGTTACCATAACCCCTAGTAGACCTCTCCCTAGGTTACCATTCAGGAAGAAACCAAGAATTTTTGGATGAACTTCAAATCAATTTTGGCGAACACCCAACCCCTTTGGCGACCCAACATACAACTTAGTGACCCAAAATACTGTTCAAAACTCAAGTTAAACATTCTAA
Source organism: Withania somnifera (assembly GCA_039654485.1). NCBI lineage: Eukaryota > Viridiplantae > Streptophyta > Magnoliopsida > Solanales > Solanaceae > Withania > Withania somnifera. The sequence goes on along the minus strand of JBDJHY010610944.1, from coordinate 10,101 downwards.
ATACTTAGTTTCTTTTCTTTAATTCTTTTTTCATTTATTTAATTCATAATACTAACTCTCAACCTGTAATTCATAAGTTGGTCATTGATGCTAAAGTCCTCTCATTCATCTAGTTATTTTTAGATGTTTTTGTAGTTTTAGTTTGTTGTTATTTATTGATTCAATTCTGGTTATTTGATTCATTAGTTGATCTTCAAGAACAAGAATCACTCCAGACCTTGGGTAGAGATTGAACTCATTGCAACACACTAAGTCAAACAAGTCTCAATATTGGCTGCGCCAATTGAGATGATACATCAAAGGTATGTTTAATTGAGTGCTTGTGAAGTTTTTCTCTAATCCTTAAATGTGTTTTTGTTTTGAGTCTTTATTTAAGGTACAATTTCAATGGACGTGGTGAACATTTGGAGGTAAAATTGAACCTTTCATACCATATGGGACTCATATCAAAAGAGGAACTTGATCAAAGCACAAACATATTTCATGCTAGACTCAAGATAATGGAAAACATATGCTCCTTGTTCATTGATATGAGGGGTAGTGCTAATATATTAAACGAAAAATTGATTGAATTATTAAAAATACCCACAACAAAGGCACCCCAAGCCCTATAAACTCTAATTGTTCAATGAAAGGAGAGAAATAAAGGTACCGAGCAAGTAGTTATCAATTTTAGCATTGGAGAATATAAAGACGGAGTTCTTTGTATAGTGCCCATGCTAAAGAATCACATGTTTCTTGGTAGACTTATAAATTTTACAAGGATTTCAAACATTATAAGGGGTATAATAAATACTTGTTCGTAGTCAGAGGTCGCAAGTTTGTTCTTGCTCCATTGTCACCCTTTCAAGTAAGTGAGGAGTATAGAAATAAGGGAACTTTGGGAGAACTTAAGAAAAAGTAAAATAAGAAAAGAAATATTATTTGTTCAAAGGGAGAAAGACTTGAATCAAAATAGTGAGGATTTGTGTTTGAGTGATGGGCCAAAGAAAGATTTGAATGGTGGGAACAAAGAAAACTCATGTGTGGAACTTGTCAACATATATCCCTTATCATAAGATAACGATGGTGCTAGTATTTTACCTAGTATTCCTTATTTTCCTTCATAGGTTCATGAGAAGAAACTTCCCAAGTAGAAGCCAAAAGAAATTCCTCACCAATATCAAGAAAAAGAAGAGTCTTTTTGCAAGCTTCAAGGTGAAATAGCTAACCTTAGTATTTTTAACATTTCAAATGAGATATGTGTTAATGATAACTTATCTTCATGTGAGTTTAATGATTCTTTACTATGTGTTGATAATGTGCAATTTGAGGGTATGGATACACTAGTTGATCCTATAGATGACTTCGTTGATTCTTCTTGAAAGGTCGACTTATGTCCACCTAGTGTAAAACACTCATGATTTGAATGATAACACCTTATCTTGTACTGATCAACTTGATCCTACTTTTAGTCTACTAATTGAGGATGTTTGTGAACTTTTTGATAAACTAAATTTATTGATGTTGTCAATGAAGTTGGTCAACTAAATAGGAGTGAATCTTTGAGCATACCTTTTATTGAAGATCATATGGCTTGTTATGCTAACAGAGAACATGTTCTTGAAAATGAATTAAAAGAATAATATTGGACTTTTTGAGAGCGAAACTTCATGTTCTAGTTCTTCCTTTATGGTTGACCATTCTATATTTAAGTATAGTATCTTGTTTGAGTTCGATGAGGACACTCCTAATAAGGAACCTAGTGGTGAGAACTTTTATAGTGGTGTATTTATTAAGGGTATACTATCTATAATAACCCACTAAGGTGTGAATATCCTCCCAAAGATGGAAATATCTTCGTTGAAGATTAAAGTAAAGTTAGGGGAAAGTATCATGTCAAAAAGAAAGGAGATGTTTTCTTTACATTTACTTGTTTTTCTTTGAGTGTCTCGATTCTTGATAATATGATTGATGATGTTGAGGGAACCTTGGATGAGGTTATTTTGAGAAATACATTTCTTTACTTTCTATTTGCATATGATGATATTAATGCTTGTATGAATGACATGTATGTTGATAGAAGTAGTATCAGGAAAACTGGAAGTTTCTTTGATTCCATTGTGTGTTTATTTTACCCATTTTCTCTCGGTATTGGTTTTCATAGTGGTAATGGTTCTTTGGATTTGCTACTTTATAAAAGTTCTTGATTGACCCTTTGTGATTATTTTTTATTCTTAGTTATAAGTTAAGTATGTCCATCCTTGGCATAGTGGTCAAATTATTTTTTTTAGATAACCCATGTGCTAACCCTCAAAACTTGAGGAATTTGTGATTATTTCTTGTTTCTTCCTTTTTTGTGCTAGATTTGGATTCTAGGACGAATCATTTTTAAAAAGGGGATAATGATGTAGATTTAGGTGGTTTTATATTTACCGAACTCATGCTTGAAGTCTTTTACGAAGAGATAAAGGCCAAAAATGCTTTAAGGAAAATATAGATGATGGTGAACACTCAATTGGCACCTTCAAGGGATCAATATCACATATAGATTATGGCTTGGGCAAGGAAAGGAATCAAAGAAGGAAGAAGAGCCCAAGAACTACATGGAGGTCATCCACCAGTAAAGTGGACTAATTTGAGGGCTTAAGTAGAGTTCCTACTCTCTACACATAATTTTTTTGGAAATTCACTTGTCCATCTTGATCACCCAATTTCCCCTTAAGAAGCTTAACTTTCACACGTTTTTGGTAAGTTTTTCACCTCTAATTCTTCTTCCTCGATAGTTGCAGTTCTTTATTAATTGACTTTATTAGAGGTTGATAATCTTTGGTAAATCCTCATGTTTCAGTTGGTTTCATGGTTATTATTAGCATTCTTGGTGTGGATTTCCACCCTAAGATAAATTCTCTCCTTAGTTGTGGTACGTATTCCTCTATTTGCTCCTTAGATTTATGTAAAGTTTTGCATGTTCTTCTTCTTCTCTGGGAATTTTCGAGCCCAATCCGTACTTGAATACTGCTAGTTTTCTAATCATAAGTTTTTGGTGTTGCTAGGAACTCCATGAAAACTTTTATTTTCTATTCTAATTAGCAGGTCCTATGGGCCCATTTTAGACCTAATTTGTAGGACCCATTTTAGACCCGATTTTCAGATCGGTTTAGAATTTGATATAACTTATACATTTAGAACTATATTTATGTATAGATGCTTATTTTTATATTTTAAGGCCATTCAAGGCCTTTTTTGCATTATAAAGTGCTATTTCCCATATGTTGTAGTGTCATATTCGCCGGACAACAAAAAGGTTTCTTTGGCTTACACCTGGGGTATAACTTGTATATGTCCACATCTTTAAATTAGCAGAAGGTGGGAAAGCTACCCAGTGATACTGTGCACCTCCCCAATAAAGACAAAGTCTGAGGACGTTGAGATAACCTCCGTGTCGCGATGTTAAATTAAGCACTATTGGGAGGCAACCCAATTTTTTATCCTTTTTTATTTTTCCTCTTCATTTGTAGTTAATTTTTGGGTGTTTGTTTGTTTGATGTTTTAGGATTATCTCTAAGTACTAATGTAAGAAGTGTGTTAGTGTGCAGGGAAACAGAGTTAACAGATTGATCAACCATCCAAATAGAAGACTGTGCAAATAGTGGAAGCCATGACGAAACGAATGGGCAAACCGTCCAGCCCAGGATAAACCACCCAATCTTCTGTCCTAGGTATATGTTAAGTGTAATTGGGTTGGGATTTTGTAAAAGAATCTGACCTGACCCACGTTGAAGGGCTTTAAAACCCTCAATCGGCCTCTCAGTTCTGTCCATTTCATCTTCCCTCACTACACAACCAACCACCCCACTAACACGCTTAAATCTTCACTTACATCAATCATAAATTACATTTTATAAATACCCATTTCTTGTGTTGAATAGTCATCATCCTCTTCTAATTTCAAATAGGGATAACCTAATCTTGCTATTTGGTGTCGATATTGTTCAAATAATCTAGTAAGTTCTCATTTTAATTGCTATTATTGATGACATTGAATGTTTAACGGGTCAAAGAAGAGGAATTACCCGAGGACTTCGGGAAAAAGATGATATACTTGAAAAAAGGGTGGCCAGGCAACAAACGAGGCAAGGTCAGATCCCTACTGCACCCTCTAGGCATGTGCTAGTGTCGACATCCTTGTCTGATGAGGAGTCAAGTGATGAACCAAGGGGCTCATCCAAGACTGAAAATAGCAACAGTGCCTAAAGATCTACTCCCTTGCCAGGTGCAGCTATGAATGCACACTTGCAGAGAGAAATATACCAAGTCATTAAAAGAAAGAATCCAGAATTTTGAGATGACTCTCGATGGGCGGTAACAGGGTCTGACAAAATCTTTGTTGAGGGGATATTTACTAATTCCAAGGGGAAATATAGGTGGACCATCACTTAAGAGGTCCGGATAGTGACAGATCATTTGCCCGATTATCTTGAGATCGAAAGGGTATTTCAGGCCTACTAGCTGGGGTGGATGAATAAATCTCTTGAACAGTATTACCATACTATAGTTCATAAGTTCTATACAAATTGTAAGGCCAAATTTCTGCAGATGACTCCCAAAAGCCAGAAAATTTTAGAGATAGGGGTTTTGAGTGATGTTATGGTCTGATGGGTGGATGTTGACATCTCCGACCGGACAATCAATAGAATATTATTTGACCCTTAATATGTAGCCCCAACAGAAGACCAGGATTATGTGTATAGCTATGAAAACAAAAAAAACTCAGAGGAAATGATTTTAACAAGTATTGACTAGCATGGAGCCGACGTGGTTGAACAACCCACGCCTACCGATCCAGACTACATCCTTAAGATTTATTGCAAAATTCGGGTGGGCCGTGGCTTGAATGAGGGTCAGTCTAACACGGTTGATAAGTTGTCTGATGAGGATGTTGTGTGTGTTTCATGCTTGGTGTCAGAGTATAAATTAAACTTTTGCCGCTTGATCGCCAAAGAGATGCGGAGGCGCGCTTCATGCGAAGGTATGACATACTCTTATCCTTATTTAATTACTGAATTATGCCAGCAGGATAAGGTGTTGATCTTACCGGGTATCTATGTGGGTATTGATGCCCTCAAGACTTATGCCATAGAGAGGTTGAAAGATCTTTCTAAAATTAATGTAAAAAAACAAAAAAAAATGGGCCTGCTTCTACTTTCATAAAAGGGTTAGATGATCAGATGGGCGCAGACTTAGAAGATACAGTTCATATCCCTTGTATGCAAAGGGAATCCAGTGAATCTGGGCCCGGGTCCTATATCCCAGTCACTCAATAGATTGTCCTCCACCCTCTCTGTTTGATTTCACCCTTACGAATATCGTATGCCTAGTCAAAAGAGTGAAGAGGAATGAAACTCAGCTTGAGGTGTTATCAGTAGAAGTTGAGCTGTTGATGGATCAAAAATTTAAAATGACTTTGAAACCATATGCACAATGCAAGACCATAGTAATAATATAGAAGAGTGAATGAATGAACGCCTCTGATTTATGAACCCAACTAAATGGGCCAGATTTCAAATCAAGTTTGAGAAGTTGAGGGTCGATGTTATGGCATTGCACCAAGGCCACCAGCCAAAGGCCCCAATACCAGCAGATTATATCGAGTCTAACGATGAGGATTTAGCCACTCATTGATATTAACATTAGTAATAAAATGATAGACCAGTAAATTTATACCACTAAAATAAGCTTCCAATTGATGTAGACTAATGATCAATGAACTCTACATCTGTCTTTTTAGAGAGAATATATTGTATGGAAACCCTTAGGTCAAGAGTCTCTGATGATAATAGTAATGATGATAATAATAAAGATAATGCCTCTTTTTAGAACTACCCTAATCCTAGTATTTATAGAGCATAGGTGTAAGTGTAATTTCAAAAAATTAGATTAGGTCATCGCTCAACATTAGACGGAACACTGGAAGAATCGTCTCGTCTTCCGTCTATTACCTCCACATGCAGTAAACTTCCAGTTAGGCAAAAGAACTTGGGTGAACCTTCTTGTACCTTCTGGTCTTTGGACCTATCCAGTGTTATATTTGTTGGGTTATGATTCAGACGAACAGTCTGGTCGTGTGCGAATTGCCAAATACACCGCCTAACTTGACCTTCTTATCCAGTATCTTTTCTTTTGGGTGATGGGCTTGGAAGAGTCGCCTGATAGGAAAAACGCCCAAGAATCTTTCGAAACTTCCCTTTTTTCTATATAATTGCTCCAGACTTTCTTATATCCACTTAACCCTGCAAATACTCATAAAACACATTGTTGTTACTCAAGAAGTGCTTTGTTTCCTAGGTTTTATGTGCAATATGTGATGTAAAATACTGTCACATCAACACCCTCAACCTAAAATATTTGTTTGTCCTTAAGCAACAAGAAAACCTGTACACATTAAACACTTAAAACACCCTAGTACATAACTAAACTCAGCACAATCAATCAGTGGGCATCATATCACATTGGCTAACTGTATCTATTCACACACTGTAACTTTTTTGCAAGAAAATTGATAAACCTTTCACAAGGCTTATGTCCCCTAGAACTATTGCATTAACTTATTCATTACTAATCAAAGTATCGACTTGCTCTCACCACAAGAAATTCCTACACATAAAGATATTTATTTATATTGGGACTGGGAAAGTATCATCGCACACTCAGAAGAAATCTAATTATATACATAATAACTATAAGCTTGCCCTTATCAATTACTACTCAGTTTTCAGTAGGTTGATCTAAATCACATCAGGACTTTATTTAGCTTATAATGATGGTTTGAGTGATGGTAGGGCATGATTTGGGAACGTAATGACTGACTCTGTTTGTTCCTTTACCCCCTTTTTCCTCTTTCATCATTAGCCTTTTTACAATCTTCTTTTCTTGGTATTTGTCCCCAAGCCCCTTTATTATACAACTTGAACTCCTCTTTTTTGTATAATCTCTACACATCATGTTATGCGTATTGATGTATGTGACTTTTATTTTATTTTCTTGTTCTTTTTGTTGCATAAGAAGGCCTCATGGTAGCCACCCTCAACCTAAGCTCAAACTTAGGTTGAAGACACATTACTCACCAATGGACTAGGGCTAAAAAGAATGACTACCACGTATTATTTCACAATATTTTCTTCACAACCACCCTATACCTAGGCTACAATGCCTAAATCTAGGTGCACAATATCCAATAGAGAATCAGGACCACCACAACAACTTCTCATTATTTTTATTCTTTTTTTTCTCGGGAGTAATTCAATAGTTGGTTTCAAAAAGATGTTAAAGGGTTCAACTTGGAAACTCAACACTTATTTGGTGACTTTTTTAAGTCTTTAAGTGACTTATCAAAGAAGGCATAGGATTATTTTAATGTAAGCCTACTTCAAACTTAGTCAAAATTTGAACCGGGTAAGTTCTAGATATTAAATACAAAGAGATTATACTAAATTACTCTCACACACTTGCAAGTAGACACTCATCTCATTATAATCATGCTAAGGAAATGGTTTAGGGAATACAAACACAATCAATAACACCCTTAGTATACAACTTAGAATGAACTACAATCAACACTCGAGAGAAGCCAACCAACATCTTGATACTAAAATTTTGTTGTATACATAAGTATCAATGTTTAATTTGTACAAAAACAAACAAAATACATCAGAATAAACCTAGAATGCTAGTTCTCCTAGATAACATGCCTGAAGGAAAAGATTTTGGCAAAGAAAAACCTCAGACGCACAAAACAAATATAAGGTACCTGGTTGGCTATCAAAAGTTACGTGTTTGGATATCAAATATTAGTAAACAATTAATGAAGCACACAGGTAATGAAGTTAATCTACACAGGTACAGATAGAGAGGGTAGACGTTCCGTCTGGTATAAGACGATTTGTCCCCCCCCCCCGACGTTCATTTTTTAGACGACAAATTAAATAGTTTGTCTCAGTGTAGATGACACGTATGAAGTGTCGTCCGATATATCTGAAAATCAACCATTAAACTAGTGTAATTTAGAATAAGTGATGAGGCCTAGGCATTTCTTCCTTGAGGAGACAATTCGCCTATTCCTCTACCTGCTCATTACCCAACTTTACAACATCGATTTTCACTAACAATTATCAATACACACCAATTCGATACTACTTCAAAGAAAATTTTCACTCCAATTTTAAACTCATCCATCCAAACCCACCCCACACAATGATTTTACAAATTCCACAATTCATGCTATTATCAATAAAAATGTGAACATAGGGTTACTCAGAATTCACCCATCGACTTAAGCTCATGAATAAAAAATTAAAATTGTAAGAAATAAAAATTAAAATATGATCTTACCTGTTCAACTCCAACAAAATCAACACCAAATAGAAGACTTAGGTTAACACTTTTTTATCTTAGCAAAGGTGATGAACAAGGTGCATAAATTATGGGTCTTCAATACTGGGATTTATGATTGGAGGATGTGGATAGATGAATGTGTTAATGTGGAAGGGAGTTGTGTGTTTGAAAGGAGGAAGACAAAGAGACGAAATGAAGATGGTACAAACATCCGATCATAGGTTTATACCCTAAATCATGGATTGGGTCGGATCCTTTTATAAGGAGGACCGACCAAATTTTTTGTTAAAATAGACTTGGGACGAGGGAATGGGCGGTTCATATGGTGAAATAAGAATCATATGGCCATTCTTTCTGTTGTCATTTAATCCAGTGGAGTCCCAGTAAAAAGGTTATACTAGGTGTTTCATCCTGGCTTAGACGATTCGCTCAGTCTTTCATCTGGTTGGGTTATCCATCTGTTAACTCCATTACCTTATACATTAACACACTTGGAAATTTAGCACTTAAAGACTAATCCTAAAATAAAAAATAAACAACCAATGATTAACTAAAAATAAAAAGGAAAGACACTAATGAATGATAGAAATTTGGGTTGCCTCCCAATAGCATTTGATTTAACATCACAGAAAGATAATTTTCTCAATGTCCTTAGGCTTTGTACTTGTTGGGTATATGAAAAGTATCATTGGGCATCATTCTAACATTACACTGGTTTAATAATGCAGAAAACTACCCCATTTGAAACCCTAGATGCTTGATCGAGGCCGAATGAGAGTCAACCATCTAATTAATATTTGAAACCTTCGTATTGATCGATTGTAGGCTCTTTTTATATGACTCCACTTTAGTTAACACTTTTCTCAATATCTCTTCTATTTTATAGGTGTTCCACTCCCTCTCTCTGTGTCCCTGAGGCACATACACAGCGTTCTTGTTCTTATTCAACACCTCTTTATTTCTCCAACCACTTAGATCTCTATCCCTATAGTCTATTTTGTCATTGAAATAGACTCTTTTGTCATTGAAATAGTCTCAGTTGTAATTCCAACCTTGGGTTCCTAGTTGGAACTCCCCTTGGTTCTGGAGGTACTTAGCCTCCTCTTCCAAGTCAGAATCATTCCCGTTGTATGGTTCTTTTTCATAGAACAAAATAGCTTTGACTTTCCCATAGCCACTAACGAGCAGTTGTTTAGACATCAGATCAATTTGTGTCTTCAAATAAGCCATATCCTAGTCTTTTTATTCTATTCTTTAGTGTTGTTTAGCCGACATACCATTATTCTTGACACCACCAGATGTTTGACTCTCTGGTGTGCCATCCTCTAGTATTTCTCATTACTGTGTCCAACTTTTGAGACACCTGAGCATAAGTGTGCGACATATAGGACCCTCCATTAATTTTTTCCACAACCAACTTTCAAGGAGTATTCATAGAATGAAAAAAATGTCTCTTTCAAATAGTTTTCTCCCAGCCCATGTGTGAGACATTGCTTAATCTTCTTATCAAATCATAGTTAGACCTTATGTACGCCTTCTTCAAGCTTTTTCCTGAAGTTAGTTATCTCGTCCCTCAACACTAGCATCTTAGAAGGAGGAAACCTTTACCAAATTGGCGGGATTTCCCCCTCCAAATTGGCCAATTTGGCATAAATTTTCCCTCCAAAACATTTAGTGACCAAATATATGAGTCACTAACATACTATAAATCAGTGACTAAATAGTTTG
>JBDJHY010610620.1:0-12740 GCA_039654485.1 Withania somnifera | reverse complement strand
GGCTAGATGCATGGACTCAAAATGACCATTTCCCTTGTTGTTTATGGATCAAATATTGGACAAATTGGAATGCAGAGGGTGGTACTACTTTCTACATGGTTATTTAGAATATAATTAGATCTTTATAGAACCAAAGGATTAAGAGAATACTACCTGTACTTGTCCATATGGTACATTCGTATTCTATAGGATGGCATTTGGACTATGCATTCTGTCAGCGACCTTCTAGCATCGCATGATATCCATCTTTCGTGACATAGTGGAGGACACCATAGAAGTGTTTATGTATAACTTTCTATGATGGGTAAATCATTAAAAGATTGGTTGGACCACTTGGACAAATTGCACTAGAATTTTAATGAGACCAACCTAGTACTTAACTCAAAAAAATGCCATTTTATGGTCAAAGAAGGAATAGTGTTTGGTCACTAAATTTAGCTAAGGATATTGGGTAGACCGGGAAAAGTTTGAGACTATTGCAAGGTTATGACCTCCTATAGCGTTGAAGAGTGTTACAAGATTTTTAGGGCATGCTGGGTTCTATAGGACGTTAATCAAGGTCTTCTCAAAGACTACACACCCAATGTACAAGTTTCTTAAGAAAGAGGTGAAGTTTAATTTTAATGAGGCGTTCTTGAAGGATTTTGAGTATCTCAAGGAGAAAGACGACCCCAATTAATATTGCTCTAAATGAGTCTACTCCCTTTGAGGTAATGCGAAATGCAAGTGGTGTGGTACTTGGAGTAGCCCTTGGATAAAGGCACTAAAAGATTTTCATCTAATATACTATGACAGAAAAATCCTTAAACCTGCCTAAAATAATTACATAGTCACTGAGCTAGAGTTGTTACTATGGTTTTTGCCTTCAAATTATTTATTTCCTATATTTGAGCATGAAGTTTATTATGCATATATACCACTCTTATATAAAAGACCTCATAATGGAAAAAAGGATGCCAAGGCAAGACTAATCCATTGGATCCTACTTTTGCAAGAGTTTGACTTTGAGGTGATCGATAAAAAAGGACTAACAACCAAGTGGTTGACCATTTGTCTAGGCTGGACAGTGCAAAGAAGAAGGGAAATAAGCTTGATATTGTTTTTTCTTTTCCTGATTCTATGATTTTCAAACTTTGTCAACTTCCTTGCTAGTGAGATAATGCTTGAAGATTTGAACTTTCACCAAAAGAGGACATTCATACATGAGGTGAGGAATTAGTTCTGCGATGAGCCATATATCTTTAGGTGTGTGCTGATATTGTGATCAAAATATGCATTTCAGAGGCAGAGATAATGAGAATTATAAGGGCTTTCTAGTCATCCCCCATTGAGGTTCACCATAGAGGTATTCAAACTAACATAAAATGTTGCAATATGGATATTATTGGCCTAATATTTACTAAGAGGCTCATACTTTATAAAGGTACGTGAAGACGCGAGAGACATAGGGGAACTTGACAAAATCATGAGATTCCCTTTACCACTATCCTTGAAATAAAAGTATTTGATGTTTAGGGGATTGATTTTATGGGGCCCTTTATTAGGTCACATGGGGTTAAGTACATACTTGTTGTGGTTCAATATGTTTTAAATTTAGTGGAGGCGGTAGAGATTCCAAATAATAAATGAAAGCGTGTGAATTAATTCCTTTAAGGGAATAACTTTTTTGTGGTTTGCAATCCCAAGAGTGATCATAAGTAATGGGAGTTCCTACTTTTGCAACTGGTTATTTGGTGCATTACTTGCTAAGTATGGTATAAATTATAAGTTGGCAACGCCTTACCATTTCTAGACTAGTGGGTAAGTAGAAGTCCCTAATAAAGAGATAAAAAAACATATTGGAAAAGACTATCAATGTAAATAAGACAAATTGGTCTAGGCAAGTGAATGAAGCTCTATTGGCCTATCACGCCATTTTCAAAACCTTTATTTGTATGTTTCCTTATAAGCTTGGGTATGGGAAAGCATGCCACTTGCCTGTAGAACCTGAGCACAAGGAAATGTGAGATCTGAAATAACTAAATCTAGATTGGAGAGAGGCCTCTAAGATAAGGCTTTATAAATTGAATGAATTTGATGATACTATCTAGGGGACTATGACAATGTTGCTAAATACAAGGAAACGATGAAATTGTACCATAATCAAAAGATAGAGAAGATAGAATTTACTCCTAGTGACTTGGTGTCATGCCCTGATTCTCACATCACGATAGCACCTGCTAAACCACTAATAGGAGAACCAACCCTTTAGACTAGATCCATAAAAAAGCTACGGTGACAAGTACAGTACACGCTAATGTAGTAAATAAGGTAAATAGAAGGTAAATGACACAAGAGAAGCAGATTACCAAAATAGAATCAGGAAACCTCCCCAAGACTTAGTATCAGTGTATATAGAGCTACTAAAGTACATAGTACAAAGGTATATTTCAATAAATACAAGGCCTGTCTATGAAAGTATAAAAGAGACAAAATACACAATCTGACGAGATGTAGGACACCGCCAAATGTCCAAATCTCACCCTGTATCTCCAAAAGAAATTTCAATAAGGAGGAACGAACAAGAGCTAAGTCAACTACAAGTTATAGTACTCGGATCTACACCAGGAGAACACAAGTGCAATATGAGTACAAGTCATTAAGAAAACAAGTACCCAGTAGTCTTCGAAGTCCTACTAGGCACATAACAACTATAGTTAAAGTATCTAACAAGAATACAAATAAATCAGGTTACAAAAGAAAATAATGTAATACAGGAAGCTAGCACATAGACATGAAGCAAAACAACTAACAAAGTACAAATAATGCTTGCTAGAACATAGACCAAGAACTTGGGTAAGAATAGAAGAACATATCCAGGATCCTTGCAACAATATAGAAATAATAATAGTAAGATCATAAAATATAGATAGTAAAGGAACTAGGGAAGAAATCATATAGTTTACTGGTAACCTCATGATACGAGGGGAAGGGTAGAACAAGTACAAAACACACACAAATAAACCACAAGGTAAGGATGATAAGTAAGTAAAGCCTAAAGCTAACAAAAATAGTGCATCAGATATTAAAGAAGGTATAAACCCTTCCAAACCCCCATAAGAGTGGACGAGTACACAAAAGTCACAGTCACCTATCCATCATCCCATACTACCAGAGAGTACACATAGAAAATAAGTGTGATAAAGTAAACACAGACACGATGATGCCAATTTTTGTACATGTTCCTCCTATGGTATTCGAAGGACCAACAAGAAGGACCCATGGAACTGCTACCCCCAAATGCCTCTACTACACTGCAGAACCCTCCTTTAGAGTATTAATCCCCTGAACAGAAAGGTCCATGGAATTATTCCAATTGCATACAAAAATTCCTAAAATCATAATAAGCCTCACATATTGCAATCATGGATCCTTGGGGAGGCTTGCATATTGTCATCCAATGCCTTGGAAAAATTGTATCATCATACAACAAGTTCTAGAAACCTAGTGCCATGAGTCTCAGCAACCTAGGGGATAGGCTTCCAACCAATAAGTGTGAAGTTATATAAAAAGGTTGTACTCACAGCCAAAGAAAAGTTGGACTCTAGGGACAACAATAATAGTAAATGATAGTAGCTAGTGCTAGGGTGTAAACCTGGTCTAAAACACATAGAAGAAGTAGTACGGGGTGCCTGACATACAGTCGAATCTAAAACTAGTAGAAAAGTCAATTATTTTATTAGTATTATTTAGAAAATCCCATTTTATTCCAGTTTTTGCCATTCTAGTCATTATTATATGAAAACTGACCTCCAAGGCCAAACAATGTTAGAAAGCAGTGATAATAGGCCCCCGTAACCAAATGTAATCTCAAAAGCTGAACCTCACGGTGCTCTCTTTATATAAATGAAGCAACACAAGAAATATCTATAGCTAACCTACACCCTGCATTGGCTCAACTAAGCTACAATTAGCAGCACATAACAACAACCCGAACGCAAGGAAAAAACCCAAAAGCCAACCTATGTATCATCGTTCTACTACTTCTAAAGTCACCCTACGGCCATTACATGGCCAATACTAGGTCAAAGGTGTCATATTACATTAAGCACCATAAAAAAGAAAGAGATGAAGCAGAAAAGAAGAAGTGGTCAAGGGTCACGGTATTGACCTAATAATCTTATTCCACAGATGCTATTTAGCACAATTATATAAGCTATGACCCCAGAGTAAGCAAAGGAGCCTACCTGTCATTCAAAGAATACCATGATGAAGCTCACAAATATTAGCTCGGCTAACATTCAATGACCTTAAATAGTCTAGAAACTGAATTAATACAAATATACAAGTCAAACCGAGTCTAATGATACAAATTATTACTAAACTTTTAACTGGACCAAAAATTTGGCCTAAGAAGAGCCCGAGGGACCCACTAACCATACTAAAAAATTAACTTAACCATGAAGTTCTAGACATCACTAGGAACTCATGCTCCAAAAACGAGCATAATTCAAATAAAGGAAGGGCCTTAAAATGTCTAGAGAAGAAGAGAAATAAAGTGCAAAACTTTACACATCTATGATGAAGAAATTGAAGAATTACATACCAGTACGGGGATGAGAAGTCGACTATGAAGTCAAAGGTAGCTCAATGCACCAACTAGAAACTACTAATCAGCTGAAATTCGGGACAAAAATGCATGAGTATAAAGCTATGATCAAGGGGCTACAATAATGGAAACTAACATTTTAAAGGAATTTCAAAGGAGGGAAACTTACTTACGATGATGAAAGACACAAATTACATGAAAAAGATTGCTCACCTACACTTCTACTATGATTCCCAACAAGTATCAATGGTTAGAGAGAGGCTTAAAGTGAGAGAAGGGGGTGTAAAATGTCTAAAAATTGAGGTTCCAAATATATATACTTCCCGGTACATGCCTTCCTGATCTTATGGCATAGGGTTGCGATTAAGAGGCTTGACTTTTTTGTTTATTATGATCACGATGGTGAAGCTCATGATTGCTAAAAATATTGAGGATGCTGGTTCAATTGCATGAAGAGGCACCCTTACTATGATGTACGGAAAAGCTAACCTTCATGATCACATGACACCCCTTTGCGACTGCAAAGAGTAAAAGGGACCCGACCAGATGCTGAAGAACAATTGAAAACCAGCTATTGTGTAATGCTCCAAACACCTCTGAGAATGTGTTAGAAGTCTGATAAATGCAACTGTGATATGCATCCCTACCTAAAATGGCATTTCGAACTCGACGGTGCGGTTAAAATCTTGATACGAGGTTGTTTCAGAGAACTGTAGGATTAAATTGCCTAAAATCCATAAAATAACCCAAAATCACATCAAAAGCCTCAGTAAGTGAACCAACACTCCTAACCCAAACTCAGCATTTCAAAGATGATAGAGCAGTTAGATTTCCATTCTGATGCTTAGACCATCAAATATTGACCAGAGTCAAACATTCAATTGCCGCCTAAATATTATCCCCTCAAACAAGATTAACTTGCACTGAAACCTCCTAGATCCAAACCAAGGGTTCACCTAGAGCAAAATCCATATTCCAGAGCTAACAAAATTGTCAGTATTTGATTTTGAGCTCGTATTAATGGAATTCTTACTAAATTCAATGAGTACCTAAGTTCAGGATCTAAAATAGGAAAAGTGATATAAATCTCAATGTAATCGCCAGGGAGTCAGTCTACCGGTCATAACAGGTCATAAATGACCTAGGAAAGCTACTAAAACACTCTAGAATGTAAGGTAGTATGCAAAGCACAAAAATAAATGTAAGAGTCATTACAACATCCACTACTAAAAAGAACTTTCATCCTTGAAAGTGCAGAAAAAGTAGGAAAAATATAGAGGAAAGGTACCTGAGGGCTTAAACAACCGAGGATACTACATCTGCATCTCACTCTCGACCTTTTAGGTGGCCTCCTTGACAAAGAGATGCCTACACTAAACCTTGACCACTGATACATCCCTGGATCCCAATCTCCTGAAATATCTAGCTAAGATAGCTATCAGCTCCTTAACAGACGATAGACTATCATCCAACTAAATTGAATCCCAATGGAGAACATGAAACTCATATGACATATAACGCCATATCATCAAAACATGAAAGATCAGATGAATACATAGGAGGCAGGGACAATGGCAGATAACATCACCAACCCTCTCCAAAACATCAAACAACCCAAAGTAACTGGGGCTAAGCTTGCCCCGCCTACTAAACCTCATATCACCGCGTATAGGGGATATCCGAAAAAAAAATTAGTCACCAAACCTAAAATCAAAGGCACGAAGTCTACTTTATATGTAGCTCTTTTCCTACTCTACGCTGCCTGTAGTCTATCCTTAATCATCTAGATTCTGTCAAGAGAATCACACAACTAGTCTATACTATGAACTATGGTCTCAAAACCATTAAACCAACCAATAGGAGACCTACACCGCTTCCATACAATGCCTCAAATGGCGACATATGGATGATTGAGTGATAACTATTATTATACATGAACTATGCTGAGGCTAGATAACGATCCCATGCACCCTTAAAATCTAATACACCAGTCTTGGACATGTCCTCGAGGACTTGAAAATTCCTCTTGGACTGACCTTCAATCTGTAAGTGAAATGTCATTTTCAACTAAACTTCATTACCCATCCTTCGCTAATAATCCTCCAGTATAATAAGGTAAATTGCATGCCTCGATCCGAAATAATAAACACCGAAAGCCCATGTAGTCAAATTACCTCATCAAGATAAATATGAGCCAAACGTTATGCATTGTAGAAAGAATAAGTAGGCATGAATTTTGCTGACTTAGTCAACCGATCGAAAATAACCTAAATGGAGTCATGACCTCTGGAAGTACGCAAAAATCCTAAGATAAAGTCCATAGTCACATGATCTCACTTGTAATTTGGAATAGGGAGTCTCTGCATCAAAAACATGACCGTCGATGCTTGAACATAACTTTATAATAGTTCAAACACCAAGAAACATACTCCATAATATCCTTCTTCATCTAACTCCACAAATATAATTGACGTAGATCATCGTACTTCTTAGCTACACTTGGATTAATTGAATACCTAGAGATATGAGCCTCATGCAGTATCAACTGAATCAAGCCATTAATTTATGGCCCACAAACTCAACGATCGTATTCAAAACCCCATCTGAATCAATAAAATCCCTTCCAACCTAACCATCTAGTACATGATCATGGAGGGAAACCAAATGCTGGTCCTTATATTACTGTTACTGAATGTTATCCAACAAAGAAGTCGATCCTTAATAAAATCAAAAATAGATTCCATCAAATAAAATCTAATCAATTGATTAACCAAAGACTGGAGGTCTAAGGCGAATGGTCTCTCTACAACTAACAAGCCTGCAAAACCACCCATACTAACCGCCTTCCGGCTCAAGGCATCCATTACCACTTTGGCTTGATCGAATAGTATAAGATGGTGATATCATAGTCATTTAGAAGATCAATACACCTCCTCTGCCTAGATTTAAGCTCCCGCTGGATCATTATGTACTAAAGTCTATAATGGTTAGTATATATCTCACATAGAACTCCATCGTATAGTACCTCAAGATCTTGAAAACAAATGCCACAGCCACTTACTCCAAATTGTGAATGGGGTAGTTAAGCTCATGCACCTTCATCTGCTTCAATGTGTATGTAATAACTTAGCCCTGCTGCATCAAAACAGACCCTAATAAAACACCCAAAGCATCACAATACATAAAAAGCTTGGACCCTAATTGTGAAAGTTAAAATTGGCACTGAAGTCAAAAAATCCTTAAGCATCGAAAATCTTGACTCACAATCCTCGAATAACTAAACGAAATATCCTTCAAAGTCAATCTTGTCAACGGTAAATTTATCAAAGAGAACCCCTCAATAAACCATCTGCAGTGACCGTCTAACCTAATAAAGCTCTAAACTTTATAAGGGGACGTCGTCCTTGATCAGTCACACACTTACTGAATATTTGGTAGCTCAACTATCATCCCATACTTAGACACCACGTGTCCTAAAAATGCTATACACTTAGAGAACTTGGCATAAAGTCGGTGCTATTTCAAAGTATGAAGTACCAATCTCAAATGCTTCGTATGCATTACTTTGATCCACAAGTATACTAGAATGTCTTTGATGAAAACAATCACAAACGAGTCTAAATAAAGATTGATACCCCTATTCATCAAGTCCATAAAAGTTTCAGGGGAATTGGTCATCCTAAAAGACATGAATAGGAACTCATAATGTCCTTATCATGGCCTAAATTTTGTCTGTAGAATGTCCTCTGCCATAATTCTCAGCTGACGGTATACTGATCTCAATATTTCTTAGAAAACACTGTTATTCCCTAAAGCTGATCAAATAAATCATCAATCCTCAATATTGGATACTTGTTCTTAACTATCACATTATTAAGCTTCTGATAGTCTATACACATCCACATCATACTATTATTATTCTTAACAAACAAAACTGGAGCACTCCACAGAGAAATGCTCGGATGAATAAACCCCTTATCTAGAAAATTCTGAAGCTGAACCTTTAACTCCCTCAACTCGGCAGGATCCATAAGGTAAGGAGTAATCTAAATAGGCTTGGTACTTGGCTCTAACTCAACGGAAATTTTGATATCTCTCTAGGGTGGAGGGAAGGGTAGGTCGATCAGGAAAATATCCAAAAACTCAAAAAAAAATAATAGGCACAAACTTGGGAGTAGGAGTGTCGGCTCAAACATTGAAACCATGTCTAAATAATCTAGATATGCTCTATCCACTAACCTCCTAGAATGAAGGAAGAAGATGATCTTGGTTGGTGCACGATTAATAGAACCTTGCCATAACACCGGGGATGCACCACGCACGGCTAAGGTAATGGTCTTGGCATAGAAATCCAAAAACTCGTAGTGAAGGTAACAGGTCCATGCATATATAGGAAAAATATATCATCCCAAGTGTATAATCCACCAAAAAAACCAAACAGCACCTCAAAAAATGATCTACTACTAAGAAGTCTCCTATTGTGGGTAGAAATAGACAAAGGCACATACAATACCTTACTAGCTAACCCCAAGCAAGGTTCAAAGTAGGAGGAGACATATGAACAGGTGGAACTAGGAACAAATATGGATGATGTCGATCTATAACAAATAGAAAATTCATATGTAATCAAAATATCTGAGGCATCCACACCTACCCTACTAGGTATAACATAAAACAGACGTCTACTACTTGAATGATAACTACCACGACCACCATCCCTACCTCATTAGGCTCGACCATGGGAACCACCACATGTGTGCCACCTCTACCCAGTCGAAACTGATGTCAAAGGCTGGACAAGCTGGGTAATGGTATGAAACATACATCGTTGATGGAACTATATGGCATGAAGATTGATAATCCCATACTCAAAATATAGCCCTTATGGACCACTCCAGTGAGAATCATTGAATGAACCTAATTGGCCACCATGTCCGAAAGACCTAAAACCTCTCGAAGACTACCCAGAAGCTAGCACACTAAAACCTAGAGAAAATGGCTCAGAAACTTAAAGAGATGCCTATACTAGCCTACTAGACTGTCCATGGGAGAAATACTACTAACCATAGAGCCTAGAATGAAAACCCTAAAACTACCCTACTACCTCTGCCTCTTCTCACTGTGCTAACACGACTCATGAAAGAGGGAAGCCATTACTAAGCATGATCCACTACCTCTTGGAATGAATGACAATCTGAAACTAATAATTCCACCGCCTCATGGAGTCTATCTCTCAAAGCATAAGCAAATCTATGAAAACCTTATATCTATGTGGGAATAAACTCAATACCGTACACCGTAACTTATGAAATGGAGCCTTGTACTTGGAAACTTACATCAAGCCCTACCTAAGACGTTTTAAATCCCCTCTTATCCTATCTCTCTCATCGTAGGACACAACCTTCCTCAAGAATACCTCGTAGAGATCAACTTAAGTCAATTGAGGTGACCCTACTTGTCTGCACATCATTAATGCCCTCTACCACTTCTTACCCATAAACAAAAGGTAGTGTAGGTGACTCCATGATACTCTAAAATATCAAGGTTCCTTAGCCTCTCCTCACACTTGAAGAAGAACTCATGACAACTCTCCCCTCGAACTCCAGTGAATTGCGGGGGATCCAACTTGAGGAAACTAGTTAGGAGCTTTTGATCCAAATCTATCATTGCTTCCTGCGGTTCCATAATAGAAGCACAAAATAGGATAGGTAGAACCTAGTAGGGATAGGGGATTCTATTTTTTGAATTGGAGGAGGAACTACAAGTTCCAGTTGCATTCTTGAGCCAGATGCACCCAAGGTTGCCCCCTGTGCAGACGTCTGGGGCTTGTCTATTAGAGGACCTCCCAGTGCACTGAGTTTAATGACCCTAATGGTTATTTATGAGAATTATGTGATATTTTATATTCTAGAGCTTTCCAGCAGCTACTCCAGGTCATTTATGTCTTAATGGGACTGATATTTTGGTTTCCCTAGTGGCTCAGTTGAGATTTATCTAACTTTCCTAATTTAGAGAGTAAAACTAAATACACATTAATTGTAGTCAACTTTCCTTCAAGAAAAGCTTGAATCAAATTCCGACAGTTCCATTAGATCTAGAATGCCGAATAAAGTCTAGATGGACCATAAGTTATCTTAAGTTTGTGCCAAATTATGGTTTCTTTTTTTCATTTAAGCCCAAATTTGGATCTTGGGTTGTCTTTTGGTGTTCGAAGTTTTGAAATGAAATTCTAAAACTTTCATCAACTCTAGAATGGTGACTTTGGAGTAGTTTGAACTTTGGTATGCGTCCCAAGGTGTCTGTGCTCATTTTGGTTTAGTTTATCTAAAGTTATAAATCTCCTCTTTTTCCTAAGTCTTGGTTTGGTGGCATTTTACGCTTAAACAATTTTTGATATCCATATCATCGGTTCCTTTGAGTCCGAAGTATGTTTTTTCATGCAAGATACATATTTAATTTGCTAAACGTAGACACCATTTCACTTTTGAACCCCTTGTTGATATTCTTAAAATAGTTATTTTGTTTGTACTAATGCAGATTGATTTATCAGTTATTGTACCTATTTATCAAGAATCAATAAATCGGTCAATGTACTAATATATTGGTACTTGTCAATGTGGTCCCAAGTTCATAGGATGTCGATTTATCAGCAAAATATTTGATAAATTGGTATTGCATGTGGCGTTTCAAATTTAAGGAATGCCAATTTATTGGCAAAATGTTTGATAAATTGGTATCTGCAAGTGGCATTTCAAATTCAAGGAATGCCAATTTATCGACACTTTTTTTGATAAATCAACATCTGTATATTTTCCAGGGTATAGAGGAATGCTAATTTATCAGCACTATTGACCAATAAATCAATCACCTCTCCTTTCTTAACCATATTAAGCCCCAATTTTCTTTAGTATTTCTTTAGATTTCTCTCTCGTTTTCCCTCTTGAATTGGTGCAGTTTCCTCTAGAAACATCCTCAAACTTCATGGAAAAGTTTCTTGAAGATTTCCCATGTCCTTCCCACTCTTGGTAAGTATTTTTCTCTATTAAATTTCCTAAATGTGGGGTTTTCCCTCAATTAATGCCCTAGTTGTGAGATCATGAATTCTTTGATTATCGTAGGTATTACTTGGTAAATCCTTGTTCTTTGGGTCTATTTTACTCTATATTAATCGTTGCTCCTTCAAATTCATTCGTTTAATGCATAAAAGCTCAAATCTTTAACCCCTTTTTAATCAATTATCTCTGGGCTATTTGAGGCCTTTCCCATGACTAAAGTGTGTTCAATCTTGGAGAACAGGTTTCTAGTTACATTAGGAACCCCGTGGTTAAGTTTATTTTTTATTCTAGCTAGCGGGGCCATCAGGCATTTTTAGACCCAATTTTTGGCCCAGTCTAGAACTTAGTTTAAATTGTACAATTAGACTCGTATGATCCTCGGATTATTATTTCATAAGTTTCAGAGCCGTTGGATACTGTTTACTATCATTGGTGTTGACATTTGGATTTGTATCACATTATTCTTCGGACGATAGATAGTCTCCGTAGGGCTATCTCTAGGTATATAACTTTGATAATTGTACTAAATAGCATCCACGAGCTGGTTTTTTAGGTTTTTACCGTGTACTTGGACCGCTTTTTTGTTCCATCCCCATTTGTTCCCTATATTGGTAATTGGTGTAATACGACTTCTGTGACTTAGTATTAGCCTCATGATGGATTTAGGGTGACTCTGGAAGTAGGAGAAGGCTGATGAGTGGTTTGGTTTTGGGTTTGGGTTGTTGTATTATGCTACTAGTTGTAGCTTAGTTGCACCTGTGTAGGGCATAGGTTGGTTGTAAATATTGATGTATTGATGTGTTTTGCATTCATTCTATGAGAGGTTGAACCATAGGCTCCGTCTTGAGAGTGCATTGGGACTAGGGCCCTTATCACCACCTGATTTTGATGTCGTAGAGGCTAGAAACTAATAATAAAGATAATAAAGGATAGTGACATAACATATGATAACTTGTAATATTTTGATAATAATATAAGTTAAAGGACCTTTAAACTGTTTTAGACTTGGTAGTGTACCAAGCACCCAGTATTACTATTTTCACTTGTTTTAGTTCAGACTTCACACCTTGGCACTGGGAAATATCAGTTGACTAATT
>JBDJHY010610512.1:0-16360 GCA_039654485.1 Withania somnifera | reverse complement strand
CATCCCGTCCCAAAACACAGTTGAACCTGGTCCAATTCCCACCCTTATGCGGGATAAATTTGAGATATTTCGGAGATACGATGAACAGTTGACGTTCTTGCTCTCCTTCTGGCATCAGAGTTGTCCTAGTTTTGATTTAGGATAGTTGTTATAGTTTTTTTCCGTTGAGCATTGTATTTTGTAGTACTATGTAAATAGACGCTCTATAGCCACCATTCCAGGTCTTGGGACTTTACTTTCTATTTATGTATTACTGTTTTCTATTTCCTCTTTCTTTTCATCTTCTTTCTTTTCCTTCTTTTTTTTGTGCTTGGTATTGACCCGTTGCTATCCGCTTCGTTCCAGGATTTAGGCTTGTCTACAGGTGGGATGTAGACACCATACAAAATTCCTATAAATAGAAAGTTTCTAAAAATGTAAAATCATCTCTTGTATAATTCTCTGCAAAGTATAATTCTCGATCTACTTTCACTTGCTATGAGCAATTTTTCTATTTATTTTTCCTTTTCTTTAGTCAATGAAAAATTAATATTTTTAACTTTACTTTTTTAAAATAAAATCTTTTACGATATCAATAAAATTTAAGTTTTTATATTTTATCTTATCATGCCCATGTTTTTGTTTGAACAAATTTTTTTTTAAGAAGTCATACTAGATGGTCCGTACCGTGTTGAGCAAAGGCAATCACTCAATATGTGAAATCTTAAAAATCAATAAAATGTTAGAGATGTTTACTTCTTGCTTTCATCTGCTCCGTCAATACACTTGTTTTTTCAACCATAAGTAATATATTATCAAATTGATCAAATATTGTCATATATCAGCGAAAGTAATATTGTCAAGTCGATTAGGTATTCACAATATAACAATCACAAGTAATACTGTCAACTTGATTGAATATTCACAATATACCAACACTTCATGCTGTGTAAATTGATTGAGCAACCATGTAGAACTAACATTTTCTAGAGTAATGTGAATGAACCTCTAGCCATATGATAACAAGTTACTTTTTTTTTACTATGAAGGAGTTTATTTTGGTTAGGTTTCACCTCTACGATAAAAAAAGACAGAAAATATAGTGGAATTCAGGAGCAACCTAAACCACAACAGTAAAATGTTACTCACAATTAAATCAAAGCTCCAACACATAGATATGTAAAACTGAACTGACTTCAAATTTTTCTGTAGAACTTGTAATTTTTTAGCTTATAAACTTGTAGCTTTCAAAAGAAATTGGGCTTCATAACATTTTGTCACCAGATGAAACGTAAAGTTATTATACGTCACACACTCATTCAAAAACCTTCAATATTTATTTAGATTTTTTGACATCTTAGCCTTTGACAGTTCATGTGTTCTTTGTGAAACATCGACAATCATATTCCACCCCAAAAGTTCGAACTAGAATTTGAGCCGTTATAAGTATGTGGTTAGGCCTCAAATCTATGAGTTATAAATTGTTCATAGGTGATATAATAATTTCAAAAATATTTAATTAATGTTTGATATGATTCAAGATTATAAGAAACTCCTAGAGAAAAGTTAAGTTCAAAGCTTTTCTATTGCCCTAAATTTTGTATTATTTTATAGATATGTCAATTTCAAACGATCATATACCCTAATATATGATATATTTTTTTGAACCATGACTTATCCAAAGAAATATCTCTGAGTCTAGTTTCTAATTAAACAAACCGCGTATCAATTCAAGGTCCGAATAAAAAGTTAAGGGCGATTTACTAGCCCTCACGCTGTGTAGTAATTTCAGGAGCTCACTAGTTTGCTCCTGAAATTGGATCACGTCATGAGTGTAGAAATTTTTTATTTAAAAAGAGGTTGAAAGTTCTTTTTTTTCATACACGTTTTCCAGAGGGTCATTTTTGGCAATTACTACCATCTAGTGTCCGAAACTATGTCGTTTTAGGACCTCCTAAGATATTAAATTACATGAGAATTAGTGGATTTACTAATATAACCCAATTGCCCAAACTTAATCAAATATAACCCGCTCTCCTCATTTACCACATAGTCAGGAAATAACAACAAAGAAAAGAAAACATATCCAGTTCCTTCAAGTTAAACTAGGGCTTCTTAATTCCAAGTGTTTGCTCTCCCAAATTCGCCAAGGATCACTTCTATTTAGGTTCCTAGGATATTCAATGGTGGACTCCTTTTTTCCCCATGTCTAAAATTACTTTCAAGAAGTATGTAATTTTATGTGTTCAGAGCCAGGTATTCTATTTTAATTTATTCAAGTTTATAAGTTGTGATTTTTAGTATATTCTTAAACTTTTAAGCGTGCTTTATATGTCTATCATGATTTTCATGTACATGAATAAGTTTTTCCTGAACTGATTATGAAAATACAAGAACCCTCATGATTTAGTTTGTTCAAGTTTACCTGAATTATACTATATTTCAAGTATCAAGTATTTACAAGATCACGACAAAATATAATTCAAGTATTCAACTTGTAAACCTTTGAATAGTTACAAGTATCATCAAAATATCATTAAATCATGACAAAATATTCATGAGCAAGAAAATTTATAACTTTACTACTCTATAAGTTATTATGATCCTAAGTTACGTGCATGTATTATCTGGGAGGAATATTTAGGACCAAGGAGATTATTTACCCCAATTATGTTGCTCGCATAGGTTTTATCATGTTATCCTAGTGGCATAATTCGAATGGGTTTCCCATAGTGGCTTTTGTGATTGATCGTTTCATATACATGTAGTATTTATATCTTTGAAAAAGTACAAGGAAAGTCACCAATATGGGGTTAAAGGTTGGATGTTATGTGCTCACATGACGTATGTCAATTATAAGAAACTCCCTTTTTGTTCTCATTAAATGATTAAATCTTATTACGTTTATAATGTGGCTCCTTACAGATGAATGTCTATCTTACTTGATGATCCATTTTTCATGGTATCCCAGTATGATTTCAGTCTTAAGGTATTTCAGTATGTTTTTAGTTTTCATGATGTATAACGTTTTTTAGCTTCCAGCATGAGTCTTACCTGCTTAATCTTCAGTTATATATATGTATACTGTTATTATTATTACATAGTTACTTACTTGTGTACTCATGGATATACTGTCTGCATTTGCACTAATGTTCACACATGTAAATTCGGGCGTACAAGGACAGTAATCTAGTAACCAGGCTTAGGGTAACATCTGAATACAAGTAATAGTATTGAGTTTTTATCTACCGACCTTTGTATTTATGGATCTTTATATTTATCTTTTAGTTCAGTTTTATTATTGAGTTTATATTGGGGTTTGTTCTAGTAACTCCTCATAACAGTTTAGAAGGGTTTCAGACATAGTCTTAGTGTCAGTTCATGTTCTTAGTTTTGCCTATGTTGGGCCTCACCATGACTTCTATTTTATGACTAATAATACTTATTTATTTAGTTTATTATGTTACTTTACTTCTTCCACTCTGTTATGTCATGATCCACAGTATATGAATGGTTCAAGGGCCAGCTCAGGGTCACTTTGTGATTCCCAAATGCCATGTTATGTCTAGGGGATGACTTCGGGGCATGACAAGCTTAGTATTAGAGAACTAGGTTCAACAGTCCTTGGATGTTTTAAAAAGGCATTCAGTAGAGACTTCTTTATGGGTTTGAAGCACGCCATACTTATAATGAAGAGGCTACAAGGTGTTTAGAAAACCTCTCACTTATTTCATGTCTTACTTTGTATAGTAGAGCAGTCCTTTATGAAAATTATAAAAATTCGTGCATCACTCCAACTCTTACAACTATGCCTCACATTCAAGGTGGTAGACGTAGCCCAGTTCAGATTTTGATTAGTGTGGCTCTTATAAATAGAGCAATCATCAAGTTAAATTTCTCCCTAGTGCTTGAGATTTTCTTTCTTGTGCAGCTTAGTCTCTTATTTCTTATATGTATCCTTATTAATGAATCGTACCGTTGATCCAAAGTATAGTATGATATTCCTTCAAATCCCTTTTAAAACCTCAGTGTTAATAATGTTATGAGCCAGAATCTTATGGGATAGAATAAACTTAAAACCAAACATGTGAATTTAGAGGTTTAGAAAGTAAAAGTGGGCATAGATATTGATTAAGGTGTGTAGTCAGAGTTATATTCTTAAGAGTAGGTAATCATATGGTAAACCCTTGAGTGTTGGACAAGGTGTAATATATTTTGTTGTGTAGTACTGATTTTATGGTGGTATGTAGGTATCAAGGTAGTATGTTTTGAAGATTAAGTATGGAACATGAGCAAGTTATAAAATAGTCAGGAATAGACAGATTTAGGCTTTACCTTGTGGTTTTTTTATAAGTTTATGAATCCAGTGTGAACAAAGGAGTTTCAAGAGATAGACTAAGTGTAATAAGATTGTCATAAGCTATGACCAGATAAAATGTTTTAGTAAGTTTTGTTGCTTTATTATTGACCCTCAGAGGATTAGTATTTCCTTGACATATAATTTAGTTCCTTTACACATGAGCCATAATAGAGTGTTTTGTGCTACCTGTGTTAGTCATGAATCACAATCTTGAACTTCAGATGATCACCATAGTTGGAGGAAGTTAAGAGATTTCAATAAGAAGTCCTTAGACTTAGAATTTCTAGCTTCTGATTTGATGGGTAGATGGTTTGACCAAGATGAGTCCTGTGACTCAACATGTATGGATTCCCAGTTAGATTTAAGACAGACAATAAACCATTCTTACTTCAACATGCTCCCTGCACTTCAATCAGAGATGATACTCTATTTCTGTCTTACATATTCATGCCATGCTCATGTTCGTGCACCTTATGAAGTTTCACGTCCATGTTCATCTACTAAAATTGAAAGACAATCATTCCTGAAAGCAATCCCAATCCTACTCATGACTCAGTCATTCATCTAACTCATAAAATCAATTATAAAGTTTTCAGTATGATCAGATATTCATCTTACAATATACCTTATCTATACATTCTTACTCATGACATAGATATCCAACTAGCTTATAATATCAGCCATAGAATTTTTAGCATGATCCAAAAACCCAACCTATAGTATATTTCAGCTTCACAGTCTGTCCCATGACATCAATTTTCTAACCTTTTCATACCTCTCAGTATGTAAATTCCTATGGACTTAGACATAATGATAGCCATAAATGACTAGCATATCCATGCCATGCCATGTATAAGCTCAGATAAAAATCCTCTTAAACAGTTCGTGCTTATGACTCTGTACTAAGCCTTGTGTAAATCCATCTATGATGCTAAGGGACATTTATGTTATGATTATGCTCAGGATAACCCTCTCCTCAAGCATTATGTGTACATCATATGAAGTATCCATGCCTATTGTGCTACCATCTTGAGTTCCAAGGTTTCAAATAGAATCAGACTTGATAGAATAGAAGTTGTATTGCTTAAGGTAGAGTAGTCCTATATATTTCTCATGTTCTATGTTATACAGTTCCATCTATAAGAATCACACAACCAAGGTTTCACTACTGAAAAGAGTTTATGCTTGAAGTATCTAAAGACTTTGATAGATAGCAGTTGTATTGCTTGAGGTAGAGTAGTCTTATAGATTTCTCATGTTCTATGTTATATAGTTCCATCTTGAATGCTTTAGTTGAGTCCTAAACTTCTAGTAAGTATCAGTTCCTTATTGCTAAGAAAATTAGTTTAGAAATTAGGCAGACAGACTCAGTAAATTTCCTTTCTTTCCTCCTAGTTGTTCTCCCCTAAATTTCATGTCAATAATAATTCCATATGATTCCTTGCATGCAATCATGTTATGTGTATTCCAGCTGAGTTCTTACTCCTAGAAGAGTCAATTACAACTATAATAGATGCCTAGCTTCAGAAATCATCTTCATGATAGTGGTTTTGTCTTTCCATCTCAGTCCTATCCTCCATTTGCTGATAAAATAGCTAAGTAATCGTATCTACTCCTTTAGACTCAAAAATAGTGTATGGTAACTAAGTTTTTCTTCCAATTATAACCTTTACGCTTAAGTTGCATGTCATCTAGCTTCATATTCAACGAGGCTTATGACCAAGCCCATGCTTTTCGGGCTTATGAACCCATATCAGATGACTAAGATATATAGACTATGCTAGTAGCTCTTACCTAAAGGGTCCCTATAACTCGTGCTCTTGATCCTTTTCAGTAGAGTATCACTAATTTCCTTACGAGGAAGATATCTAAGTTAATAAATCCAACCTTACAAAATTGATTATATGATCTCATTCCCTCAGAATAGCTATGCCAACATTTTTCATTCTCATCTCATGCTCATGCATTGTTTTATAACTAAATAAAGTCCTTCATGATTGTACAACTCAGTTACAAGTGTAGCCCCAGACATGTTATCATAGTATTCTCAGATTCAACTTAGCTCAACTAATTGTTTTCAATTATATCAGATCATTGCACCTACGCCTTATACTCATAAGACCATTCGTACTTGATACAAGTCCTCAAACAGTGCCATGCTCTATCTCAGCTTTTTATATATCTTAGTCTATGTATTCATGTCAGAGTTATTCAGTCACGTCTAAATATGTTAGATCAGTTAGCATAATGTTTATGTCTAGTTAGTCATCTTAGTTAGTGTCACGTACAAGATTAATATTTGGTCAATCGGCCTTATCATGTTTCTAATGTCTATATTTATGGAATAATGTTCATGTTCAGTTATGATCAGCTCTAATCTAGTGTAGTGTCTCATGTCAGTTAAGTTCGATCTTAGTATCCAGTCTCATCTCTTAGTATTCTCATGTCCCAGCCTTATTCTTCAGTTGAGGATAAATAATTCCAAGGGGGAGATAATGTAACATCATAAAATTTTGAACTAGAATTTAAACCGTTATACATATGTGTTTAGGCCTACCAATATGATTTCTCACTTTTTCCTAAGTGATGTAGTCATTTTTAAAGTATGAAAGTCGTTTTTGATATGAATTAAGATCATAAGGAACTCCTAGAGAAAAATTAAGTTCGAACCTCTTCTATCGGCCTAGTTTTTGTGTTGTTTCATATATGTTTCAACTTTAACTTCATGTACATGTAGTATTTATACATTTGGCAAAGTATATGAAAAATCACCAGTATGGTGTTAAACGTTCTATATCATGCGATCACATGACGTATTTGATTATAAGAAACTTCCTCTAGGTACTCATTTAAATGGTTAAATCTTGTTATAATTATAACATGACTCCTTGCAGTTGAGTATTTATCTTACTTGATGCTCCAGTTTTCATGGTATCCTAGTATGATTTCAGTCTCAAGGTATTTCAGTATGTTTTCGTGATTTCATAACACTTACTACAGTTTTCATGATGCTTTATATATTCGAGCTCTTAGCGTGAGTCTTATCTACTTAGAACTTCATTTATATATGTATACTATTATTATTATTATTACACATGTACTTATTTGTGTACTAATATATTTGATATATTGAGCGTATTTTCACTCATGTTCACACATTTAGATTATGGAGTACAGTGACAACGATCCAGTTACCAGACATTCGGGAACTTCTGAATATAAGTGGTAGTAGTGAGTTACAATCTATATATAGACCTTTCTCTTTATGACTTTTAAAGCTTGCGTTTATTTTTTTATTCAATTTTTTATTGATTTTATCTAGGGGGTCTGTCCCAGTAACTCCTCATGATGGTTTAGGTGGCTTTCAGACAAAGTCTTAATATCAGTTCATGTTCCTGGTTTTGTCTATGTTTGGCCTTACCATGACTTCTATTTTATGACTAATAATATATTTTTAGTTAGTTTATTATGTCGCATTACTTCTTCCACTCTATTATGTCATGATTCATTATATATGCATTGTCCAAGGGCTAGCTCAGGGTCACTTATGATTCACAAATGCTAAGTTGCGTCCAGGGGTTAGACTTCAGGACATGACATATATATATCAGACTATAGATGAGGAATATGTATAACATATTGTACCTCAATCACTCATGACTGCACATAATGCTTGCTGAACAGAATATTTAAATCTTAGATATATGTGTTGCTATTCCACTTTGAAAAATTGATATTTATCTTTTTATCCTATTTTTAGTTTCTTTAAAAACTAAGTCTTAGATGCAAATATAATGGATTCTTATAATGGGCATGATCTAGAAATTATGAATAAGTTTTCTAAATCTTCTGAGTAAGTTGGATATCTGTTCAGTTTTCATCATATGGTATTTAAAACTCATCATTTTAAAAAATTCTGGCATCTTTTTGTAATAGCATTTCCATCATACTATATTTGAGTAGAATTTTATTTTTAATGCAAGTAAATGTGTTAACACCCTACAATGCAAAACTTAAAGAGTTTGTTTTTCAACAAAATCTCATTAGTAATATTAATGATATTGCTTCTTCGCCGTAAAATTTTTTAAAAAACACTTTTCTTTTTTTCTCATCCACACCTAGAAAATATCAAATCAGATTTGTAATTTCTTACCGCATGTAGTATGTTTTATAGCACAAAATAAAATATTTTATTATTTTCCATTCAAGATACCTACATATAAACTCTATTAAAAAACTCCGTAGTTCCAAAATGAATATATATCAAACTGAATATCACCAGTCATAAGATCATCAAACTGATTATGACCAGGCATTTTATTAGACACAACACTCATCAGACAAACTAAAATCATATTTATTTTTTTGAAATGATCTATGACTTTTAGTAATAGCCTGATTGGTTATTTACATTTACTTGGGCCAAATTACAAAATAGGAAAGTCCTCAGAAAGGAGATAATGCATTCATTTCTTGATGAAAATTAAAATTACCACTTCATTTGTTTATTCGTACTACAATAACACCCCTTAACTTCAAGGCCTATGCATAAAGGTGTAAAATATTTTAAAAATAATAAGTATGTACTAAAAAATTCAAAGAAACTAAAGTCTAAGAAACTCCAAAAAAAAAAAAAAAAGCACCTTTGTCACTAAAGTGAGATCCTCACTTCTGAATGTCTTTTGATTCTAATTCTTTATCTCCGGCTTATACTTAAAACTATAAATATGTAGTGTAGCACAATATATTACCTTCAGATTAAACCTTTTTTTGTCAATAGTTTCTCTGGAACGCAAATATATCCACATTACATATTTAAAATAAATATAAAAGTATTAAAAAAATTTTAAAACTCACCTCAAAGACTCTTCATGTGCCTTCTTGTAATTGTAGGGATCATTAATATTGTTACAACATTACACCCTATTTGTCGTCCTCGTATAATTTTAAATAATCTGAAACCTAAATGATAAAAAATAGAACCTAAGGGATATAATTTGATAATTTATACCACAAGTAAAAGGTTAACATATTCTGAAGACCATATAGCTCTTGAGATCAATTCACCAAAGTTGTTACATGAAAATAAAGAGTTGGTTGTTAGTGTTTTAATTTTAATGAATGACAACAATATTTGTAGGAATTGATACAGATCAAAAAGCATGAATAAGTCACACGCTGTAAACTCTTCACTAACAATGACTCACATAGGAATCAGGAAGTAAAGATAGTCAACCAAAATTTACTTGCAAATACTTATTCACCTGGATCAAGAAATGAAAAGGATTATGCATTGGAAAATATTACTATTATACGTTGAATAATGTTGGTAACTGCGAAAGAAATTTCAGTAGACTGTTTTCCCTACTACCCATTAATAGATGACTTATTTTAATAATTAGTTGGAATTCTCAAAGCAATATCTCATTAAATGAGCCTTGAATGGATATGCAAAAGAAAACTCAAAATCTTCTTGAAAGAAAAGAAATATTATTAATGCTGCATCTAATTTGTTCTTGGAATATAAATTTCTCTTTCCAAAAGGGCAAATTCCTTGGGTTGTTCCACCTTCTCATATGGCTATTTCCTTCTAGTATAAGAAGACTGACCATCAGAAATAATAGTTCTTCTTTATGATTCTAGTCTTGAATCAAACTATTGTATTCTTTGCTATAGCTTTGAAAAAGAATTGTATTACTTGATGTATTAATACGTAAAGAAAAAGAGAGGAGAGAAAAAAGAAATTGGTAAGACTTTAGCATCAAAACAAACCAGTGAAAAAGAAGAGTGTGAATGGACTGAGTTTCTAAACTCAGCAAATGTATAAATCTCTATCATCAAAATTTTAGTGGAACTGTCTTACAAACCAAGGGGAGTGGATTAAGATTCATATTGAATCTCAACTAGTATAAAATATTGTGTGTGATTTCCTTTTCAACAATTTACTTTAAATTATTATTTTGTAATCTCTGCTGATATAGTCGACTGAGTCTGTGTAATAGCTAACTAAAGAAAGAACATTTATAATTAACCCCCTCTTGCACTTTCAATTGACATTAGAGCAAGGTCTCACATTTATTGTCTAACAACAAGTGAAAAATTATGTCTCAACATACTGCAGAGCTTTATTTAGAAGAAACTTTTGGATCAATACCTTCCTATTTCAATGAAAAATATTTTTCTCATTGAAAAATCGGGATGTAGACTTATATCACATCTTATGATGTCTAGGCCTGAAAAGTAATAAAACTAGGTGACTTTTATAGTCCTCCTCACACAGAGATTAATGATGATGGAACCACAACTGAAATCAATCCATCATTAGAGGTGATATTAGTGCATTTGAAAAGGCACTTCTGAACAAAAAGGGGCCAAGATGAAAACAAGAAGAAAATAGTTGCCTTTAAAGGAGTTGACGAAAGAAATAGTAATGAACCTCAAGTTTATTTTTTTTAACTTAAGTGCATTCTGACTTTTTATCCTTCTCATAATTTCATTATGTTAAACAAAATTTGATTCCAGGGTTAGTTCTGATTGTGATGAATTTGAGTTGGTTTTCTGAGATTTTTGAGTTTTAGAGCCTTAAAGTGTGAAATAAAGAACTATAGGGGTCATTTGGAGTTTGAGAACCCGTATCAGAAATCCATTAGTTCCATCTTCTACGGAATATCAAGTTTGGTTTAGTAGTTTATTTCCTATTTTAGGCAATTCATGGTGATTTTAGGTGATTTGATGGGATAAAGTTGACTTTTAAATGAAATGGTTGAATTTGATCAACATTCAGACTTAGAGTGGCCAGATTGAAATAATGATTTCGTTGGATTTAGGAGGTGATTTTTAGCCTATAATGAGGTCTTTTATATTTTTCGTAATCCTTGGGGATATTTTAATTATTTTGGTCTTTTTAATTAAAAATAGACCCTTAGTGGGTATTGGATCAAGGAGGCCTCATATGCATGTTTTGATGGTTTTATTGAGTCCAAAATGTTGAAATTAGTATGGTTGCTTATATAATTTGCTGTCATGGGATTCCGAGCGATCCCCGAGGGTCCATTTGGAGTTATGTTACCTTGTTGT
The DNA here is from genome assembly GCA_039654485.1 of Withania somnifera. NCBI lineage: Eukaryota > Viridiplantae > Streptophyta > Magnoliopsida > Solanales > Solanaceae > Withania > Withania somnifera. Next base: position 4,944 of record JBDJHY010610512.1, on the reverse strand, counting down.
TTTTGTTGTTGTTGCTGTTTCTATCCCAACAGTATGGAATTCATCGCGATTGTTTGGTAAGGCTCGTGATTACAAAGCCCAGGTTCCTCATGAGACGTGATATCATGGAGGGGTTCATGATCCCATAGCTGGGATTCCCCTGTGGAGGCGATCACATGGATACTGTCTATGGTCAGGGAGAGTTAATGACCACCTAGATGTGATCGCGTGGTGGGAGACTGCGATCAAGACTAAAGCACTATTCACCTGGACATGTTTTAAACAAAATGTTCTCGTCTTTTGCTCATTTTTTGAGCAGCTCACGAATTAAAATCTTTATTTTGGAAAACTTTGAAAGAGGAATTTGAAAATAATCATTCCCTGTTTTATCAATTCTAATTTATTTCAACATGTTTTTACATCAAAGTTACATGATTTTGAGTCCAAAATAGTGAGTAAGTTACTGAACTCAAAATTGAATAAAACTTGGGATTTTAGCTATGAAATATGGAATGAGGTTTTAATAAATCTTGCTATTTATCTTACCTAAGTGATGAGTAACATATTTTTATGATAAAGTTTTGATTTTGACCCCATGGGCTAGAGTTAATTTTTAAATAAACCTTGATTATTTGAGTCTTGGGTGTTGGTTAGTGTATATTTTCTCTTATGTTTGGTATTGGTAACTAGATTGCACTCGTTTGGAGGCTAAAAGTGAGATATTTCTCCTATTTTAAGGCAAGTTGAGGTTATTTGGTATTTTTATAAAGTATTAGTGACTACTTGATAGATTAAGTGTAGTTTGGAATGTGAATTACGTTGGGGTTGATTGTGGCGATACATGTTGGGTTGAAATAAGGGAATTAATTAAATACATGATTTCATGATTCATGATTTTGTTCTATTTCATGAACTAGTTTAAATGCATGATTTGGGTAGAACTTGATGTGTTAACTCTATAATGAACATACTTTATGATGACTCCCTTCTTTGAAATATATCATTTTTTCAAAGCCTTGTAGAGACTAGAATGATATAGGTGATTTGATGATTATATGTCATGTTGAGTTGATTTCCTTGTGATTTATTGTGATTGAGAATCATATTTTCATGACTTATCTATTATGTGTAATTTGTTGACATTTGAGCACGGAAAAGATTTGGACCATATTATCAAGGAAACAAAGTGATAATTAGAAAACTTGACTGTGACGATCTAGACATCAGTTATATTTTTGAGGTAACACATTGATTGGAATTCTGACTTGACAGTCTCAGCAATGGGAATATTATTGATAAAACAAAAATACTTAAACCTAACTATGACGATCTCGACAGTAGGTGTACATGGACCTTGTGAGTCCTCCATAGGTCCTGACTGTGATGGTCTTGGCAGCGGGTATGTGTGTATAGGATAAACATGCATCACGATTATCTACACATTTCATCTCATTTGCTTTGACTTATTTCTTATTTGGATAGTCTGTACACTCAATACTTATTTTATACTTGTTGATGATTCTAAACTACTTGATACTTGTTGTTGACTTGAGATTCCTTGATATGTGAATTATAAACTGTACTTGCTGTTGCTACTCTATGGTACTTGGTGATAATCCTTGATTTATGGCCACTAGTTGATATTTCCATTGATACTTGACTGGACTTGATATTGTTGACCAACTTGAGCTGATTATTATGGTGATAGGTGTACCCCGTGAGGATTACTTATATTTATATATGTATTATTATATTTGGTTGGATGGGATGTTGTATGTAAAACTTTTTGCAGTTTGTAGTGTCGGAGAGTGGTTGAATGTTAGGAGTATTCACTAGTTCTTTATACTTGGACCAATCGAGGAAGTTGTTGAGTACCATTGTTTTGTACTTATCCTTGCTTTTTATGCACTTTTGTGCAGGTGATACAACAGACCAGTCTTGAGTTCCCTCTCTTTTAGACTTAGCTTTTTATCTCGGATCGTCTAGAGGTAGCTTCCGCTTAATCACAATATCCAGAGTCTCTTTCATGATCTTGATGTTTTAATTTTCTTGAAAGACTTTGAGAATTAGACCAAACTTGTATAATATATTTCTTAGTGACTTTGTACAGTGACTACCTAGTTTTGGGATTGTATTTGAAGTTTTCTTCTTTACTATAGATATTTACTCGTATATTACTTTCCATTTATAAAAAATTATTTTACTTTTAATTATACGTGAGTTAGGCTGGCCTATGGGTTGGGAAGGTAGGTTCTATCACGCCTAAATTTAGGACATGACAAGTTGGTATTAGAGCCTAGGTTTTTAAGTCCCACTGTACAAAAGAAAAGTTTAGTAGAAGCTCACGAATTTGTGTGGAAACATCCATTACTTATCCTCGAGAGGCTACAGAACTCTAGGAAAACATCTCTTTATTATTTTCTTCTTATCTAGTGTGATTTTTATGCATGAGCTAATCCCTTGTGTGTTTTGTTGACATATGGTGAGGACTAAAGCCACAAATGATGGAGGTGACCAGCATATACCTGAGCTAGCTGCCAGAGGTAGAGGAAGAGGTAGAGTTGGGGGCCTAGGTGGAGCCTGGGGTAGGGATAGAGGAGTATCCCCAGCTAGAGGTCGAGCCAAGGAAGTTTCATTTCAGCCAGAAATGGATAGAGCTGAGGAGAGATTCCTTAGGAGTATGTTACAACCCTTCTATAGTTTACTAAGAGTCCTTGGGTACTTGAGAGCATGTAACAGGGTGGTAACCCCCAATATTCACAGACTAGGGCCGGGGAAGTGACCCCATCTCAGTATGCTAATTCTAAGAGTTTATGATTCGTTGGACCAGCCACAAGTAGTTCCAAATTAGGTTGTTTTTCCACCGAAGGTTCAAGTTTCGATAGGACAATCAACAATATTTAAGGGATCGACGGGGCAGCCACTGATTGCATATTGAGTTCATGATATAAAGATTTCAGGGGTTAGGGCTACATGCACATCAAAGATGTCAAATGAGCAGCAACAACGGTATGAGAGGTTTATAAAGATGGACCCGCCATAAATTTAGGGTGGGTCACGACCTAAAATCTCGGGTCATTATACCGTCTACAACCCTCCTATAGACAAGCCCAACCGTACAACCTGGAGCTACGTGCAATGGGCTATAGACTCTCAGAATAACCAATACAACAAAGGAAAGCATACAGAATACATAATAACAGAAGCTAATAGAGAATCATGCAAAAGCCGAATCCCAAAAACCTGGTGTCAGTGGTATATAGAGCTACTATACAGAATAACCGAAAGATACAAAATAAAAATCTTCTATAAAAGGTAATACAATGCAGGGCCTTCTATGGACCGAATAAAGCAAGTTAGAGTCAAGGAAATCACAGTCGGCTCGGACGGGAAATCTCACCATAATCTCTGCAAATCAGCTAGGTCTACTTCGTATGATCACGTCGCTGGTAACCCTTGTCGGTATCTGCACCACTAAAAAAGGTACAGAAGTGCAGCATGAGTACCAGAAAAGGTGCCTAGTAGACATCATCGGCCGACTGGGTTAAAATACAATGTGAGTTATAAAGGGAGGAAGTAAAACAGGTCGTTAATACTAAAAAAGTCGTAAAAAAAGCAGTAAAACTAATAATAAGCAGAAGAGTGAGCTACCGAATTACTAGTATAGAACTACAGGTACTAAACAGGGCAGATACAGGCTACAGAGTCCAAAATCCGAAACCCAAAATGAAGTAAGGAAACATACCTTAGCTCCAGCTTAGTCAAACTCCACTAACCACAAAGAACCACGAATAAGGATCGAATAGAAGGATACCACTAAATGCAGAATAAAATTAAACACACAAAAACCTACCGGCGTCCTATACCACCGGTAAGTACAAACATCATAGCATAACCTACCTGGCGCCCCATCCCACCGGTAAGCACAAACAGTAAAGGAAAATCCATCGTGAGTCCCCCTTAAGCCCGGTAAGCACACACCATACCTAGAAAAATACACAGGGATGTAGGGAAGTAAAGTAGAACATTATCAACCATGAGAACACACCCCCTGTTAGTGCTAGTAATCAACATCGAACACACACCCCCTGTTAGTGTCAATAACAACGTCAGACACACACACCCTGTCAATGTCAATAATAACATCAGACACACACCCCCTATCAGTGTCAATAATAACATTAGACACCCCCCTGTCAGTGTTAATAACATCCTCAGACCCACACCTCCTGTCAGTGTCAATAACAACATCCGGATCGAAAGCACGACAAGAATGGCAAGTGCGTAAGTGCATGTTTTCTGTCTTTCCTTTCCCTAAAGGAAGTTTAGCACTCTACTGTGCTCTTGAATTTCATTTTGCAGTTGCCCCCATCCTCCTAACGATATATTTGGATGGTTGATCGCCGCCTCCTTGTCCTGGAGGCTCTCCGGTCGGGGAGGGGCTTGTGTGAGGAGCTTTTTGGTCGCCTGCTATCTTGAAACCTCTTTGCTTGCTGGGGCAGGAGTGGAAAGATATCTTCACGAAAGAATCATGTGGCGCGTGACACACACCCCCTGTCAGTGTTAATAATCAGGCCTCGCCCTCACAATATCAGTACCAAGTCTCCAAATCAAATAATAAATATATGAAAGAGTATCAATACAGTAGCAATAGTAACATGAATGACAATGTAAGCGAAAAGTAAATTAGTCTAGGATCGGCCAAATGCCACCAGCTAAGAGCTCACCTCACCACACTCGTCACGTAAAAGCTAATCCACAAGGTCAGTGGCCTCCAAACGGTGGGACAAGGCCCGAGAATGCAGCCTTCTCCCTCTATGCCCTTTCACGAGCCCCGAAATCCAACAATAAATATCAAAAGAGAAACAAGGAGAAACCTAAATAACCCAGCCCATACTACTAGCCTAATCATAAGCATAATACTCTCAACCTAGTCTATAATTCACAAAGTAAACCTAGCCTACC